>JAUOBU010758684.1:0-10070 GCA_032360585.1 Nereis procera | reverse complement strand
TCCGATGTGACTTCGCCTAGCCTTTCGTATTCGTCCGATGATGATGGTGGGGCTAATTTCCTTGGCTTCCCCAGCGCGTTGTGTTTTGGGAATTATTATTGTATGAGCCTTTACATTATTTGTAATGTGTAGTTCAACAGGAAAATAAATCTATGATTATATTAACCCCTTGCTGCATTTGACGATTTCCCGCGCATACGCCTCGAGCGCATCTGCCCCATGATGCGCACACGCGTTGTGCGCCACTGCGGCGTGACGCTCACACACCTTGAATGCATGCTGCGCTTATATGCGCCTTTTCGTCCACATGTTAATAATTCAAATATTACCGAATGAATAAAGCTCGTTCGATTCGGGGGTTGCCCGCCATTTGCATTGGGGAAGGCCCCAGGTCCGTGACGTGCCAGTTGGGCTGGATGGGGGAATCCCGGTCTAAAAATAGAATTATCAGACGACATTTGTTGACAAAATGACCGAGGTTCCCCACTCCGATGTGACTTCGCCTAGCCTTTCGTATTCGTCCGATGATGATGGTGGGGCTAATTTCCTTGGCTTCCCCAGCGCATACGAGGAGACTGACGATTCGGACGTTCCAATCGTGACTATAAGGGACCTTCTGCGGCGGAAGGCTAGGCGAAAAGCAACGGATTGTCCAGTGACAGACCGTTGAAAAATGGTATTTAATAATTAAATATATTTTCCAGGAACAACAAACATCATTTGGATGTGACGAACTATAGGTGGGGGAGGAGTACTCGAGTGAGTACTACAAATTATGAATGAACGAGGCGCACGAGCGCGGGTTAGCACGTGCGGGTGACGTCACGGCACGGTCACGTGTAACGCCGTGCCGAAAGTCAGTCCGCCATCTTAGCGCACGTCAAGTTTTGGAAGTGCCTTTCACTTTCGTTTAGTACATGTTGCGGTTCCCGCAACCTGTGAGAAAGACACCATGAATAGGCGGGCAAATGTCCTAATGATTGGAGCGGAGGAGGTGGCGGCGTTGGCGGCGGACCTGCGAAGCGAGGTGGTACAGAATCTGTATGAATACCGGGCCTTACGTGAAGAGGAGGCTTTCGCTAAGGTCATGCGGATTGGGCTGACTGTTCTTGGAGGAATTCGTATCCGTTTTCAACAATGCCATATTACAAACTCTTGCGGATCCTACTATGGATCGGCCAGACATTCTTATCCTTTGCCTAGGTAGCCGGGAATTAGCTCAACACCGTTTCCCTGCTGAAGTAGTGGCCGATAAAGTAGCTCACATCGCACAAAAGGCGCACCGCACATATGGATTTAAATCAGTATTAATGATAAGTGCTCTGCACCGTTCTGCGGGTTTGGAGCTTTCCCCGCAAGACTTTGCCATGAAAGTTTTGGATTTCAATACGCGTATGCGTGACTGGACTGTTGGTCGCCCTTGGCTCCAATATTACCGCATGAGGGGTTTCTCTTGCCGAGTTGATGGCACCATAAAACCTGTTTCTGATTATTCCATTGACGGCGTTGTTCCGTCTGGACGTAGCTTCCAACAATGGCGCAGTGAGGTTAAAGGAGCTATTTGCGGATCAGTTAGGACCATGGTCAGGAGGGCCCGTGCGCTGGGCAGGTGCTTTTAATGGTGAGTAATTTACTGACTCAGTTGGTCATTGCTGAAGCGAGTACTAGTTGCGTAGTGGGACACGCCCCCATTCCACGGGCATTGGTGCTTCGGCTAAGGCAGCGGCTTCCATTGGCTGCGGCGGATCCGTGATTGTGACGTCACACCTGCACGTTCCGTATGCTGTACCGGCGTTTGGCTTGTTCGTTGCCGGGCACGCGCTGTTGCGTGGCTAACGCCACGTGTGCGCTGCCATTTGATGACGTCACTGTCTCGTGTCGGGCCGCCGCTTCCATTCACTGTTCAGACGATATCACCGACATTCGGTGGGCGGCGCTTGGTGTTGACTTATATTGCCAGGGTAAAGTCCGTTCCGATACTTGCTCAAATTATTTTGATCAATTCGCTTGCACTTAATTATGTTTTAGATGAAGCCAAAACGTCGCCGGCCATCTTCTCCGGAATCTTTGACAGTACAGGCAAAGCGGTCGCGACGTGAAGTGGTATGCCTGTGCGCATCCGATGCGGAAGTCGCTGATGTCGAACATCAGGTTTCAATGGACACGGTTCCCGAGTCCTTAGACTCGATAACCACACAGCGGCCTCCGGATCAGCCGGTCATGCATTCGTACGCAGATCATTCTACAATAGTCGGCCAACACCTCAGTCGGCTTTCACTGAACTCCACGGCAACATCAGTTTTGCCGATGGATTCCAATCGCTGCATAAATAACAGTGCTGGGGGCGGTTCCCGCGCCACTTCACACCATCAAACTGACTTGGTTGGAAAATCGCATACAGATATGCCCGCATCTGGAGATGGACCACATGCTACCTCGTTGCATACTTTCACTTGCGGGGTTCCACCGCAGTTGGCTACGGAACATGCGTCTATGGTCGTTGAAGATGTCTTGACGGGTTCCCCATCACATAGGTGTACCTTGGCGGGTTCCCTGCCACAGGTTACGAAACCAAGTGGGCTCCCCTCGGTCATACGAGCGAATACAAGCGGCTTGGCTGAGTCGAACAGTCTCTGGCTGGGTTCCCCGGCACATGCGTTCCATAACATGGTTGTGGACCGTACTGAACTGATTTCATCGTCTTCAGCAACCGTGAGTTCGGGACATATCTCTACAACAAATTGCTCGATGGGAACACACACGTTCACTGTGGGCGCATACGCCAAATTATCGGCACCGCACGGGATAGACTTTGTGCCACCGACTTCGCTTCCGGCTCATTCTCTTGCAATGTACACTCCCATGAACTCAATCTCGCCTTTTGCGGAGGCGGTGTCGTGTCCTCCTCCGACTTATGCTAGAACAGTCAGTCAAGAGCCTAGGCCGCAGAGCACAGCGCATTCAGCTCGTGATAATGTACCAGGTAGATCTATTATTCCGAGTGAGGCAGGCGATGGAAGGTTAATGAATTCAGTTGAGGAGTTAAGAAATTCTTTTCAATCATTGCAGTCGTTGTTCATAGCCAGCCAGAAGGCCACAGAGAATTATGTCCGCGCATTGTCGGCACGTATGCCGCCCCTTCAACCTTCAGTGGAAGGGCAAATTCAATCAGTCTCCTCGGGGATCCCACCGTCAGTACCACTTCTGGCTGCCCCCAATTCAAATATGCTATCACAGCCGACGCCTGTTAGTATGGGTCTTGCTTCGGTTATAGAAACAGATTCGCGTGACACTTTGAATTTGGCAGCATCGGGTTCATCGAACCCGCTGCGAGAACAAATTGTTCAGCTCATGCATGGAGCAGGTATTTCCCCGGGAATAAATAAAGTCGGGGTAGAAGTTGCGGGATGGAACCGTCACGATGCAGCGGAGATCCTGGACGCTTTGACACGTCCGGTTGAACCGCGTAAGGTTGTGACCGCTGGTTTGCCACTGGGATCCACTATTGACCTGAAATTGAAAAACAAAATCTGGCAGGAACAATATATAGAATTCGAGGAGATTCTCTTCAATGACAATAGGTCTCGCTATTCGTTTCGACAGTCAGGATCAGAGGAAGAATTTCAAATAGTGAAGTTTGACAGGAAAATCACCACATTAAACCAATGGTCGCAGGCCTTTGATGTATTCGTTGCGGTTTACATCCAGCACCCAAATTTAGTTAGAAACTTACCGGATTTGCTCACGTACGGCCGTGAAATAAAAAGAATGGCCGAGTGTGGGTTAAACTTTTTATTATACGACATGTTCCGCCAAGAACGATCACGCATGGCTAACCCCCTACTCTTGGTCCTCCTTCAGGGAGGACTTATTCCATGAAGCCACGTTCCAGGCGGAGTCGTCTAAGCCTAAGATAAAGCAAGTCGCTTCACAATCTGGTCGCAATAAGTCGAGAAAGTCTAATGTCCCGAAAGGGTTCTGTTTTCGCTACCACTCTCAGTCCCAACGTTGCGAAAAGACAGACTGCGTATTCTCACATTGTTGTCCCAAATGCAAGAAATCTGGCCATCCACAATACTTGTGTAGATCCGACGATGCTGCCAACTCGCGGTTTGCCAAATCCAGTTCAGATACTAATAAAGGACAAAAGGCTCCAATTAACCCGGTGAATTTATTCACCTTGTTAGACAGATATGATTTGCAGACACGCTTGTGTTTATCTAAGGGGTTTGCTCGAGGTTTCTCAACCGGTCATTGTGGGGTCTCATCATGCTCCGCCCCAAGGAATGCAAAAAAGGTTCTGGATTGCCCTATGCAAACGAGAGCGTTGATTGAAAAGGAAATCAGTCTTGGCCAGATTAAAGGCCCCTTCTCAGCAAAACCGTTTTGCGCCATGCATGTGTCGCCCCTAAATATACGGGAGAAGCGGACGCCCGGGGAATTTAGGTTGCTTCACAACCTTTCCTACCCCTATTCCTCCGATTCGGTTAATGGATCGATACCGGATGAGTGGAAGCGCGTCAAATATTCCTCGATTCAAGATGCCGTCAGTTATATCTTGGATTTGGGTCGAGGTGCCTACATGGCAAAATGCGACATTAAATCCGCTTTCCGGCTGTTGCCGATTTCACACAAGGAGTATCATTTGTTGGGCTTCCGCTTCCAGGAATATTACTACTACGACACGTGCATGGCAATGGGATGCGCATCCAGCTGCAAGACATTTGAATCTCTCTTCGGCGTTGCACTGGATCGCATCCAACAAATTCGGAATCCCTTTCATGATACACTATTTGGATGACTTCCTAATTTTGGGGAGATCTTACTATGAAGTCTCGTCTTACTTGCAATATTTTGCAGCAATGTGCAGGGCTATTGGAGTGCCGTTAGCGCCTGAAAAGACCATAGGGCCTTCACAGGTGTTGTCGTTCCTTGGGGTAGAATTGGATTCGAAATCAATGTTGGCTAGGCTACCTACGCAGAAATTGGTCAAATATAGTCAGATGGTTGATGAAACCTTACTAATGAAATCTTGTACATTGAAACATTTACAAGAATTGATAGGCCGTCTACAGTGGGCGACTTCTGTCGTTCTACCGGGTCGGCCTTTCTTAAGAAGACTTATTGATCTTACTCAGGGGGTGCAATGCCCGTTCCACAATATTAACTTGACAACGGAGACAAAGAAAGACCTTTCTTTGTGGCGTTCTTTTCTTGTGCAACATAACGGGGCAAGTTTCTTTCTACCGAAGCATATTTCCAACTATCATGACATTCAGTTGGCATCGGATGCGAGCTATCGCGCGGGTGCTGCAGTCTGTGGTGATAGGTGGTTTGTGGTCCCTTATCCGATAGAATGGCAGGAATATAAGATCACTTTTCTGGAGTTTTATCCTCTCTTAGTCGCAGTACACGTTTTTAATGACATATTCGCCAATTGTCGCGTCCAATATTGGACGGACAATATGGCGAATGTGATGATCATTAATTTCCAGACAACTAAGAACCTGCAAGTGTCCCTCCTGCGTTCGTTGGTGCTTAAATGCCTCATGGATAATATCAAGTTAACGGCAAAACACATCCCGGGTAAGATCAATCACTTACCAGATGCCCTTTCCCGTTTGCAGGGAGTACCGGAGCTGATTCGTCGTCATGGCCTGCGACCGACACCGGAAAACATTCCCGATCGTTTCAAACCACTCAACTTCGTGCTCTCATGAGACAATTTGTGGAGAGAGCGCTGGCACCGTCTACACGGAAATCTTACGAGCTAGTTTGGCAACATTTCCTGAATTTCATACAACTGTTTGACCTCGAACTGTGTTTCCCGGTACCGGTCTCCACCCTCGCCTTGTACATCTCGAGGCTGGCTTTTGAAGGTCTGAAGCTAAGTACGATAAGGTCGCAGTTGGCCGCTATCTCGTACATGCACAAATTCGATGACTTACCAAACCCGGGTGAATCTTTCCGCATAGCGAAGATTCTGCAGGGGATAGGCGGCTCGATGCCTCAGGCGAATGTGGCGCACAGACGCCCTATCAATGAGGCGTTGTTGAAATTGCTGGTTGAAACTTTGCCGAGGATTATCGATTCGCAGTACCTTTGCATAATGTTTAGCACTATTTTCGTACTGGCGTACTTCGCGTGCGCTAGGATAGGGGAGCTTGTTTTGTCGGTGGAGGCCTCGCACACAGCGAAAGTTTCTAATGTAAAGATGGAGCATGTCCAAGGGGAGCCCACAATTTTGTTCACCTTCCCATCATTTAAACATTCAAACGGACGTTCGGCTGTAATACGTTTGCGTAAGGCGGAACCCGGACATATGTCCTGTCAGGAGCCTTCTTACGTACTTGTCCTGGCATCCGGGGGCTAGCAATTTCTTGTTCCAGCATCTGGATGGCAGGCCCGTCTCCAGGGATCAGGTCATGAAAGCTCTTCACAATGCCCTTTCGTTCCTGTGCAAAAATCCGGAGTCGTATGGCACTCACTCCTTCAGGATAGGCCGTTGCACCGACCTCATGGAGGCGGGGCTGTCCGATTCCCAGTTGAGGAGCATGGGTCGCTGGTCATCGGATGCTTTCCGTTTGTATATCAGACCAGATGTCATTGATATGTAAAGAATTTGAATGGGGGGGGGGGTTTCGTGTTCGGCTAGTGGATGGTTACTGCGTCGTTTGGTGTTTGCCTCGAAACCGTGGCAATGGTTGCGGCTCTGCAGTAATTTAGCGTTTTATTAATTATTACGGGTTTATATGCTGATCAACATGGGTAAAATAATTTATATATACGTTGAGTTATACCTGTATGTTATGATAATCAGCGGGGTCATACGAAGTTACATGTATATAGTCCCATTATTGGGCTCATATAATTCAATCGAGGGTAGTCTGCGCTTAACAGGATACAGTCACACCTAATCTGAGACGAGTCATTTCACTGAAGGGGAGTGGTGGACGACTGTTTTCTGATAGGCTTAGATGGTTAGGGTGAAGGCAAGGGAGTTCGAGGGAGAGTAATGGGGACCATTCAATAACTCAAAAACACCTTCATCATAACAACCCCTCTGACAACATAGAGTGAGGTATAGCTAACTCGTAAGAGAGTTAGTAGCCAATTGTTACTGGATTTGTATGGATGATTGTTGTGCCTGAATTTATCTATACATCTATATGTATGAAGTGAAGAGAGGCTAATTAAATATTTATCCATTTGGACATTAACTAGTTCGTGTTGTTTGTTGCAATTGGAAAATTCCGGAGGCGGAGGGGAGTGTCGTTGATTGTGAATCTACGCCATTGAAACGGCAGAAGGTACGGGGCCTATACGTTATTTTCACATGAATTGTAAATATTGCTCATTTGAGCCACAGGAAGCATACCTCATCTGAGGGCTCGTCCCTGACCTGGTGCACCAAGGCAGGTAGATCGTTCCACTCTATGATGGTGCGATTGTTGAAATGGCTGGGGGACAAATATTGATTTTGAGATTAATTCATCAGTGGTGCTGAAATGGAGGCCAGGGAAGGTTTTATTTTAATTTCATTGAATTCAATGGCAGCTGTGTTAGATGGGGTGTGGATTTGAGGATGATGGAAATTATACAATATCTGTGGGCAATTTGGCCAGATTTGGGGTAAGGAATATAGTTGGACTGGGGCTGGGATCTAATGCATAAATAAATGAATGTGGGTGCTTGTAGAAACAACCTGTGAGTTGATTTAACATGCAGACAGATGCTAGGGGGTTGTGAGTCTTTTTAGAGATGATTTTTAAACGAAAATACCCTTTGTAACTGTCAAATTTTAAACCCAAAATAACCTAATTTGGATGATATAAAATATCTCAAATTTGCAATGAAATCTATCTGCATTGGTTTCAATAAAGCTGATACATTCGCATTTTCAATTTGTCCAGGCTGATGATGATGATGATGATGATGATGATAATGACAATGAATCAAGGGCCAGTTCTCCCACAGCAGAGGCAGTACTGAGTTCAAGTTCAAGTTCTAGTGAAAATGAAGATGATGATGGTGATAGTGATGGTGATGCTGCTGGTGACGAAGATGATGATGCAGATGATGAAAATGAGGATGGCATTGAATCTGATGATGAGAATGGGTGGTCATCTGTTTTGAAACCTATTCGATTGCAACAATTTACTGGTGGGTTCCGTTTAATTCCTACCTCAATTTTTACACTGTGTATTTCATTCGGTGGTGGTGGCGGTGGTGGTGGTGGTGACGGCGGTGGTGATTGTGGTGGTGGCGGCGGTGATGGTGGTGGTACCATTACTCACCGATCTGTGTCATGAAATACTGTTGTGATAAATTGAAACGGGGAGGAATATGAAAATGGAGGGTGAAACCAAAGGAAACACAAATTCACAGCTCTAAGAAAATATCTGTGCTGAGAAATAATTATTCTAAAATAAATTGAACCGAAGTGTAGGAATGGAGGCAGAGGAAGCTTTTATTTCTATCTAATGTTACTCAATATGAGCTGGGTTAGACGGGGTGTGGATTTGTAATATGATAGAAACACAAAATATCTGTGGTCAATTTGGTGACCACCACCACCACCACCACCACCAACACCACCACCCCCACCACCACCACCCCCCCCCAACCACCACCACCACCACCACCACCACCCCCCAACCACCACCACCAACACCACCCCCACCACCCCCACCATCACCACCACTACTACCACCACCACTACCACCACCACCGCTGCCAACACCACCACTACCACCACCATTGCTGCCACCACCACCACCACCACTACCACCACTGCCACCACCACCACCGCTGCAACCACCGCTACCACCACCACCGCTGCAACCACCACCACCACCACAAATGCTGCCATTACCACCACCACCAACGCCGCCGCCACCACCACCACCACCACTGCCGCGGCCACCACCACCACCACCACCACAGATGCTCTTGCTTTTATACCATAGATCACATCAAAACATTTTTTATAAGGTACTAACCATCACCACCCTGTCTCTGTTTTCTCAACAGAGCCTACAGGACCGAATTCACCACCAACATTCAACACGAGGACCGCAATGCCGATTGATTACCTGACTCTGCTTTTTACCACAACACTCTGGGCTACAAGGTTCACAAATCAGTATGGAGAATCCGTTCAGCGTGTGATGGGTAAACGAGACACCCATTGGTATCCAACCAATGTTTCTAAACTGAAGGCCTTTATGGGCCTGAATGTGATCATGGGGCAGAACACTAGAGCCTGTCACAGGGATTATTGGTCAAGTGATGATTTCATTGGTCAACCTGGGTTTAGGAGAACAATGGGTGTGAACAGGTTTGACAAACTTAGTCAGTATCTGTTAGTAATAGACATAGATCCAGCTCGAAATTCTGCATCATTTAGTCGACTTTTCAAACTACAGCCTGTCCTGGACAGTTTGATGGAAACTTTCAAGTCTGCCTATAAGATTGGGCAGGCCGTCAGCATCGATGAAAGCATGATCACTCACACCGGAGTCTTATCATTTAAGCAGTACATGCCTGCTAAGCCTAATAAGCGTGGCGTGAAGTTATGGGTTAGAGCTGACGCACGAAGCGGTTATCTTGACAGGTTCAACATCTACTTGGGCAGGAATGAAGCGGGTTATGAGGAGCAGTTGTCTTATGGAGTGGTCAAGAAACTCACTGATGACATTATTGGCACACACAGGCGGGTATATGTTGACAATTTCTTCTCATCTGTTAAATTATTACCTTTATGATAATGGCTTGTATGCCTGTGGAACTACCCGCGCAAGGTCTTCTATTCACTGTTTAACATTGTTATTGTCAACGCATTCATTATATATGAGGAGTGTTCAGCACGTCAGCTAAAAAACAAACGGTATCGTCTCGTGGATTTTCGCCTTGAGTTGGCAAAGGAGTTGATTGCCACTTATGCCACTGGGAAGAAGGCCCGTCCTTTGAGTTTTGCCATCCATTCAGACCGCAGAAGGCCCAAGGATCATGTCATCTCACATATGTATTAACTCAGTTCTGCACTCCCCATAGAGGAGTAGGAGACG
>JAUOBU010757573.1:0-10072 GCA_032360585.1 Nereis procera | reverse complement strand
TCAAGTCAACTGTGAATGCATCCACTGACTAAATACAATCTCCAACCTTTGAAAGCACACTAATTGCCACGTCACAATATATAGATATATATATATATATATATAAAGGCGATTATATTTTGAACTGTGCATTTTTTTCTACTCTCTAGATCATCCGCAGTGATTCCCAGGGCTATATCTGAAACCAGCAAAAACCAACTAAAAGGCGGAATCATGAAATCATCCAACAAAGTCCTAGAAAAGGCATCGAAATTCAGAACAAAATGCAAAATTTATCATCAGCTAGTGAAAGTCAATGAAACTGCAAAATCCACAATTTTGCAGAATTTGACTAAAACATGAAATCGATATAAAATGCGATATCCAATTATTGTCTGCCCGATACCTAGTATCAAGTACAACACACACAAAAAAACATACTGACCACGATGACATATTCTATCAAGTAGCGCATGCATGTTGTATTTGTTCTGCTTGTCAGGATGTCGGACTGGATCTGACATTTCATTTGTTTTTGCTTTGAAAAATGCGGAGGACTATGAATATCTTCGAGTACAGTGCTTCAATTGATACTGCCTCTGACAGAAACTCACTTATCACTGCCTAGCAAGGTAGATCTTGAGTCTTCAAGGGCATCCGACATTGTCATCCAACCATCTTCATTGGGGGTAGTTGCTGGTTTTTATTAGGAAAGATATGCTAAGTCATTGCTATCCTCCTTCAAATATATACTTGTATTAATCTCATCCCTATCCTCTAAATTTGGCCAATCTAGCATTAAGTGCATGGAAAGCACCGTGAGCAAATTTCCCATTTGCAGAATAGTCCACATGCAGTGTTTCGAAGCTTTTGTAGTCATTTAGGTTACCCATTGTGACTGGCTGTCGATACAGAGATCAAGATAACCATATATTAGAACATGTAATGCTTCATATAGCATCTATGTTGTAGCTAGGTCTTTAAAAGCTATGACTTTTTCATAACCTCGAACTTACTCCTGGATACAAATACCTGTATAATCTTCCAGGGAAGGTGCAATTCATTACAAGTCTGATTTGTTCAATTCTTGACAACTCTTGGTCATAACTCAAACCTTTGTCTTCAGAAATGTTCACGTTGATTGTCAGCTCAATCTCATAAAGCTATGTATTTTATCGCAACCGAGAAGCTGCTCAAGTGTCATCTTATCTGCGCCTCTGGCATGATAATACAGGGCTGTGTTGCTAGCATACATTTGTATTTGAAGGTTATGTATAGCATCCAGCAGGTCATTAATATGAATAGGATTGGGTCCGAAAAAGACCCATACAGAACGCCACACATGACTACTTGTTTGCTCGATAGCAACACTTCACATAATTTACTTGAATTAATTTGCTTCGATAGACACTGTCTCACTAAAAAGACGTTGACATTAATACTTTACTACTTGTGTCATCGTTCGAAGAAACTGATTCAGCATTGAATTGTCTGCTGTGTACGTTCTAGCCTAAAATGGGTTTAGTGAGTTATGTTGGACACAGTGATCAACGTCCTGAATGTGCATGCCATCTACGTATCTATCTGATTATCTCGACACGGGATTTGTCAATGGTGACTAAATAACTTCTCAGTTGATCGATTCAACTGACTTTTCAGACAGTGTAGATTCTGTTGTCTGCACTATTCTCTCAGCGACTGAAATGATCAATATCGCATGTTTGTCAAGCTTGATTGAACATCTGCTCAGTTGACTGATTCAACTGACCTTTCGAGGAATATGGATTGCAGTGTGTGTTTTCTTCAAACTCTCTTTTTCTGGCAGGTGCGAAATCACTCCCAGAAGATTTGTCTGTCAGAATGAATTTCACAATACGACGTCCTGGTGGGAAATGCGTATCAATTGTGTAACTTTTGAATTATGTGTGAATTCGAAATTCTATTCACAGCACACATCGGATTGAATAGCCACTCTCTATGTGTGTGAATTTAGAATCCTGGCATTATCCGTTTCCTACCTTTCAAATCGATTTATGTAATGAGTAGAGTCCAATTTCAGTATATATATATTCATCACCCATTGTCCCCAATCTCATGTGAAACTTATATAGGTAGAATCGCTAGATTCATGTTATATTGAATTGTTCTGAACATATCTTGGTTTCATAATGTTCCCGTCTGTCAGCAAGCATTATGGCATCGATGCAAGGCTGCTCCTCCATCTTTCAATGAGATCTCTTGTAATGGGATGGCAGTTTGACATCTGATTGGGATATAGAGTATGCGATATGAAACATAACCCATGGTTGGCATATGTTGTTGATCCCAGCCAAGCAATCAACAAGCGGGCATCAATCTCTCATGAGTCATGAATATGTGATGTGAAACATGGTTGGCATATGTTGTTGATCCTCAGCCCATAAGGCAGCATAAGGCATCAATCCCACACAGATCTTGATCATGCCATATAAAACATGATCAATGGTAGGCAGTTTTGTTCATTCCCACCCGATCGATCTGTAGGGAATACGCTCCGACCATATGTTATATACATCCATTCACAGTGTGAGGGGTTAGTTGATGAAATATCCGCATGGCCAGATCTTATTCTCTACCGCAGTTTGCTATTCACTTCATTCAAATCAGACCATAACAAGTCAACAAACTGGATATGAAAGTAAAAGTATCAATGGAGTGATTTGGAGGCGTTCGTTGTGAGAGGGTTAAATAGGCCAATCCTTCGATTGCAACATACTAGCAACGTGATCTCTGAAGACCCCCTCAACTGCATGGAAAACACTGCCTATTGACATGATCTGATGTGTGATGTACATAGAGTTGCACATGAACTGACAGCTGTTTTCAATTGGCAAACATCATAATTCATCACCATCTGTGTTCAAGGCTTGTGATAGTGAAGCTGAGAGGGGCTCAAGAATCATTCCCTCATTGATTCATACCACCACACATCAGCAGGCAGTTGAATGACTCAGAAGTATATACTGAATATCCAGCCACTTCACCTATTAGCCACCAGAGTGAAATGGTCTGGAAAATACGAGTTCATAGGGTAGTATCCCAAGTGTCAAACCACATTTTACATATACATCTCTGTTAGTGACTGAGAGAGTATCTCCTCTAGTTCACTTGAATGGATTCATGGATGATTATGCCATTGCTATTGTTGCTTTTGAAGCTAATCGGAGGGCTTCTAATGGTTCAATTTGAATGAAGCGAAAAAATACTCGAAAGTGGAAAAAGTTCAATAATTTTACAGTACAGTAATTGATTCTGCATTGATGTACATTTTATAGAGCTTTGTCATACATTTTCATCAACCAAGAGTGGGTGAGGTGTAGAAGATTCATTTGACGAACTTCTGCTGTAGCCTATTGCAGAGGGTAGACAAGATGGCCTGGTTGATTGATATTGGTCATCGAAAACAGGTTGACAGGATTTGACTCATTCTCGTAGAACATGTTGGTGCAATCGACATCGCAATATCCAACCTGAAACAATAGATCAGAGGCCGAACTGAGAATCCCCCTAATTGAGACCATTTGTTTGGCTGCAACTGTATCTTGAAACGTGATTGCAATACACCAAATTATAATCCTTGCACACTACCAATTCAACTATCTTCAAGTGGGGCATCAGTGTTCACATGAACACCGAGTGATTTTCCATAGTAATCTATATTGCACACCACTTGTCCAGGGTGTAATGTGGGCTGACACTGAAGATACTAATATCCATAATTGATCATATCTTGGACTGTGGACAGAGATATGTATGTTTTGGGAATTAGGGTAAGAATACTGTATCACCAGAAGAAACATAAGCAGCCGAATGCTATGAACCCCTAAGCCCCATATGTGAAGCACATGGTCTGCTTATTGGGTTACCCATGTCAGTAACCATGTCAGTCGAGCTGCCATTCAGAGAGCTGACACATATCCATGGGATTAACAGAATAATTAGTGAAGGTTCCCCTACGAGATTCAGAATTGAAGGCATAGGAGTTAAGAAACATACTCCGGTCTTTTGATCGTGATTACAGACTTGTAGTAATTAACTTTGAAGCTTCTCTTCAAAGATCTTAAGTCATGTATATTCCGTAATGCAGTCCACCAAACTAAGTTCATTTCAATGAACCATTAAACAGCATAAACACATTTTGTCGTTTTCTCAACTCTGTGTTGATACTGCTTATAGGGAGGCGAATTCATGCTTTCATGCATCTATACTTTATCAGAAGAAAGACATTGCTGAAATAAACCTGTGTATCTGTGAATGAAAGGATCCCCAGTCACTATCTTCAGTGTTGTTTCGTCTTGAGTGGAGATTTCATTCACTGTATATCCCCAGGAATTCTTTATAATTCCTTGTGTTTTAACTCAAAATGAATACTAATACTGACCAAATGGAATAGTGTCACTTGATCTGTTTACGGACTCTAGTTATTTCTCTTTTGATATATCCTCAATCACTGCTTCAGCCTATCTTTACCTACAAAACAACAGAACCTGGTTGTGAACAAATTGAAATGTCGCAAAACCTTTTCACTTGTTCGTCTCACTTACACTCAACAATCAACGATTTTGATTGAATTTTGAGTCAAATGTGTCACTGGCTGTATCTTGATATCGAACCATAGATTTATATGAGGGGCTTGGCTGTGAGACTCATGGATAGGTCCGTCATTTAACTATCATCTAGCAAACTATGAGCAAATCACAAACATGGTTCGGCAAACAAATCCTTTTCTGGATGATTAGGTAGCCTGATCACATGGTATACCATGTGCTTATCCTTCTCAATGCCGTGCATACACTAGCCTTCCAGTGCTAGGTGCCCACTTCAGGTAGCTCTGCTGAATCTTGTTTGATTGTTTGTAACTCTTTATTTCGGCTGAGGGTGCTATACAACTACATACATCTTCATAGCACCGTATATCATACTTATAAGTCAAAGATTACAGTAAGACTTGACTAGAAGCACATCTTATTCTGAAATACACATCATAATATGCAAACATAACATCTTCTTTCAATTCATCAATAGATATGAGCTCTGTATGTGCTACATGCATATCATGATGCATCAATACATTTACAGTAAGGGCGGTGTCAGACAGGACCAGCTATGAATATATGAGACTGTAGACATAAAACCCTGAAGCTATCTAATGACTGATGGCTACCCCCGTCATAGCCAAATTCGTTTTTTCAAAGCCTCCTTAATGGCTTCACTAGTTTCAATCACTCACACTCGGCTGTAGATCATCGAAAGTTCTCGACTTCTGATGACAATTCTGGCGTCTGTATATTGTATGCCACTTCTGGGTACTATCAGTAACTTGTTTGTAGATGCTCTCTTTTTTTCGTGACCTCACCTCAACGGTATACTTGAATGGTTCACACAAGTTTTGAGGCAGTTCAGTATTTAGCTCCTTGTATACTTAAACACCGTCATGGATTTCTCTATTGGCTGAGAGTAAGGGTAACCCAGTGTGGGCGTGGAGGTCATTTACATTAGAATGAGGCGGAGCTCTCGAAATGTCATGGAGAGCCATGTTCTGAATAGTTTGTAGTAGGTCTATATGTGCCTCTGTAGTGCGACCATATGCAGTATTTAGATAAGCAATTTGGAAGATAATGGTGCGCTTGTACAAAAAAGGTCTAGATTTCTTATTGAGAACGCTGCAAGCATTGTTTAGCATTGATAACTGTGTCAACGTTATTCATGAAACATACTCTATATGCTTCTCATAGGTGAGACGAGGATCCACTTTCATACCTCGTACTTCATCCGATTCACACGCTCAACATTTTCACCTGATGTGTTCACATATACATGTGTACATATACATGATGATGGAGTGACTAACAAGTACCAAATATCATTATCTTCATCTTCATCTTCCTGATATTTATTGCCGGATTTGCTACTCTGTCAGCTTCTATCTCGAGGCTTGATTGTAATTGCAGGTCAAGCCTTTTGGATAGCAATATGGCAGTATCATCTGCATACATTAGTCTTCTTGTGGATTTCAAGCAGAGTAGGAGGTTGTTGATGAATATAACAAATAGTAAAGGGCCTAGAATCGACCTTTGAGGAAATCCATGTGCTACATTGCCTGAGGTGGATAGGCCGTTTCTCAATGAGGTCACTTGTGTCCTTCCAATGGATGACCATATCGAGGGCTTTGTCAAGATCCAGGAAGAGACTCAACGTGCCATGTGTAACTCGAGAGCTTTGTAGAAGGCAGAAATACACCACCTGTCTGATATATTATCCGTTATTTCTAGTCATTAGACGATGTGTATAGTTATGGCAGAACACCATTGTCCCGCTGAACATCGTCTCCACTTCGGTTAACCGTTTGACTACTACATCACTTCCATCCATGGAGTTGTTTCATCAATTCACTGCCCATGCAAGTGAGCTGTGAATTGATGAAATAGCTACATGGCCAGATCGCAATCCCCACTACACCTCCTTTTTGTTCAGTTCAAATTGGACCGATAGAAGCCTTCAAATTGGATTTGAAAGGCACAATATCGAAGTGGAATTTGGGAGGTATAGGAGTTAATGGGTTATATGGATTTCGTTCCATGGAATATTTAAGTTCCTCGTAGTGGGAGAACGGTTTGGTGGATCCGAGATGAGGATGATATTACAACCGTTATCATGACAACAAGGTCGCAGTTTAATCATCCTTGGATATTATGTCATTCATATTCATGTGCATGACTTGTATGATCCGACTGGAATCGAATGAAAAGCAAAGTGTATAAGGGAATATAATCGGACCATGTGGCGATTTCACAAATTCACAGTAGGCACATGATTGCAAATAGATGGAGTAGGCAAAGTGTTAATCCATCACACATTGATTCTGACCTGTGCTGGCCTTCCTAGATGTCACTAAATGTTTTTTATCAGAATGTAGTTCACTTCTCTTTCGATCCTTCCATTTTCTCATCAGTTTCAATCCATGTGGACTTTTCATCAATCCCAAGCTAATGCTCATGAGCTGGGAATTGGTGAAATAGCCACACAGTGAGATCTTATTCCCTGCTACAGTTCATTTTTCATTCAACTTGAATTGCATCACTAGAAGGCTTTCAACTAGAGTTTAGCAACACTATGTCCAATGGTGAGTTGTGCGTTATAAGAGAGAAACTGGTAATTCCCCGGTAAAAGTCAAATATTGGCAACCAGTTCCGTTTTCTATCGGGTTTAATGTTCGATCCCAGAATTGCTGCATGTGCACAATGATACGATATGTGCCTTCTGACATGGTAGTCAGTGCAGAGAACCCCGTGGTACCTACTCTAGGGAAAAAATGTCTTTTTCAGCAAAACATGTATATTATTTATCATGTCGGAATTGTTGGCTGGACATTTCTACAGGACCTGTCCCATTAAGCAAAGGTATAGCCCACTATGTCGATATTATTTTGAACTAAACATGAATACTTAATCGCTCGGTGAATAGAGACAATGTCGCGTCACGCTGGCTGGCCGCTTTCAATAGGAAAGACCAGCTCATAAAATCCTCCTATATGTCGCGGTCGCAGGAGACTGGATCAAATAAGCAGTGGACATATTCATCGTGTTTCATGTCGCCTTCCATATTAGACTCCTTTCCGTATAAATATAGGCTTCCATATATTCACTGGTTATCCTAATTATTAGTGAGAGAATCTTCATTGTGCATTTTATTTACACTCCTTACTTTCTACGGTGTTGGCACAGTTTTTCCTATGCTCGAATATCGAAGTATGAGGATGCGGTTATTTGGTACAGTCGGTCGTAGTCGCTAGAAGATACTCATTTTGATTCATGCAAATCCTGTCAGAACAAAAGATTATCCCTTTGACTACATCATGAGTTTTCATCCATGTGGCTGTTTCATTAACTCACCACTCACGCCGGTGAGCTGTGAATCTATGAAAGTACCTTATTGTTTGATATTTCTTACTATAGATGTGGCATTTTTAGTGGAATATTGTGATGAATATTAGGTGGATTTTGACACACAATATTCAATGGATCCTGTCATGGAACTACAGCTGTCATGATATTCCGATTCAGAATTTTGATGTGATCTGCGATATAAAAGCAAGAACTCATAGCTGACAGACGAAAACATAATATCCCACTTTGTGGATATGGTGTAGGAGTCAAGCGATATCCCATCGCCATATCCACCTTGTGAGAAATTGTGTTTTCATCCATCAGCCATGTGGTCTTGCTGTAATACCCTACTATTGTGATATTTGTTTCATTCAAGTTGGAGCATCTGAAGATTTCCAGTTTATCTTGAATGACCTAGTATAGGTGACCGAGGACCTGGTTGCGAGAGTTAACCCTTTCACTATTTCATCAATTCTCATCCATGTGGCTATTTCATCAATTCACAGCTCACTGTGTGAGCTGTGGATTGATGAAATATCTACATGACCAGGTCTTATTCCCTACTACAAATGGCTTTTAGTTTCATCCGAATAGACCTTCCTATTTGACCTGAGAGGCACAATATCTAAGGGCGATGTCAGTGGTACAAAAGTTTGAGTGTTGAGCACTCCTGAGCTGCACGGTCGGGTCAGCTACTATTGACCGCTCGGACTGCTTCGGCATTCGTTTCTTCGTGCCTCAATCTCACAGTTACCGACTTAGTATTAGGCCACCAAGCACAGTCATTCAGTCCTCATACTTCAGCCCACGGATATCAACTCTCATTGTTACACCATCAGACTCAACTCACCGCGTGGCTTCACTAGCCAAACAGTCAGCTCGTCAAAATCATCAGTAAAGTAGTACAGTCGAACCTCCACGAGAGACCACCTCCCTATAAAGGCCACCTCCCTATAAAGACCACCTGAAAGCATGACCGCGGTGATATTTTCCCTATAAATAACCTCCCTATAAGGACCACCTCCTCATAAGGACCACTTTTGCCCGACCCCAAGCGTGGTCCTTATGAGGAGGTTCGACTGTAGTAATGAATGCTTCCTTCAGAACTGAGTGAATATATTAGGTAATTTTGATGGCCTCGAATTAGGAGAAATATGAATATACCTGTTATGATTGCTTTGACTATTTATTGACAAATCAACTCATTACATGGTCAAGTATCAGACTTGTGTCGTATTTGATGACATCACAACTGTTGATGGTGAAGACACGCACAATCCCGCCTTGATGAAGACAAACAGTTCTGGCATGTGTTATTCCTGATTTGGGAAATGATATCAAATATCCTAGCAGTCTCCATGAGACTGACATAAATCTGAATGATATTCATCAGCCCACTCACTATTTCATGAAAATAGCCACATGATCAGATAATATTCCCTACTACGGTCTGCTTTCTTTTTCGTTCGAATCGAACCAGCAGAAGCCGTCCAATTGGTTCTGAAAGACACAATGTCTAAGAATGATTTGGGCCTCACCGTAGTGAAAGGATGGAGACTATGATAATCCTTGTCCTGACATGCATGGATATAACCGTTTCCCATGAAGAATTCCTCACAATTCGGATAGTGAAGCTGGGAGGGGCTTGAGCATCATTCCCTCATTGATTTATATCACCACACATCAGCAGGCTGTTGGATGACTCAGAACTATAGACTTTTCATCCAGCCACTTCACCAAGTAGCAACCGGAGTGAAATTGTCTAGGGATTAGGAGTTCATAGGGTAGTATCCCCAGTGTCAAACCACATTTTACATTGACATCTCTGCTAGTGACTGAGAGTCTCTCCCTTAGCTCACTTGAATGAATTCATGGATGAAGATGTCATTGCTATTGTTGCTTTCAAGGCTAGTCGGAGAGCTTCTAATGGTTCAATTTGAATGAAATGAAAAAAAGTCGGTAGTGGAAAAAAATCTATTAATTCTGGACTACAGTAATTGGTTCTTCATTGATGTACATTTTATGGTGCTTTGCTATACATTTCCATCAACCACGAGTGGGTGAGGTGTAGAAGATTCAGTTGACAGACTACTGCTGTAGCCTATTGCAGAGGGTAGACAAGATGGCCTGGTTGATTGATATTGGTCATCGAAAACAGGTTGACAGGA
>JAUOBU010755352.1:0-10075 GCA_032360585.1 Nereis procera | reverse complement strand
GCATTGTCTGGCACAGCACTGTATGGTGAAGCAATGATCTACGATACAATACTACATGATAACGTATTGCATGGCACAGTTCAATACTGAATCACACTGAAGTACACACTGCACTGCATGGCGGAGTCCTATATGGTCGAGTCGAACATAGTAGAATACTGCATGGTGCCATCTCATGGATCTACGGGGAAATGTGGTTTGTACCTTCAAATAGACTGCCATGGCAAGAAAATCCTCACACGTGACCATGGTCAAGCTAAACACCAACCTCGAAGGAGTGGCCGCTTCCGCTGGTGTTCCATGAGCTCCTTCTTTCTGCACGCATGTTTCGACATTCCTGCAGTCTGATTAAGGTAATGGACAACCCTTATTCCGTTACTGTCACAATACAGGCGCACCACGACTACGTCAGAAGTGTGTATCTCTCTGGTCGTATGCTTCAGGTAAGCCTACATGCCAATGGCGGCAGTGATAGGTTCTGCGTGGAGATAGCTATATTTCACCGATGGAGTTCACTGTAACAACGATATAGTTCCATTCACGAGAATAGAAATGAATCACAATAAGGTATTCTGCCGCAAGACATAATAGATGCCGGATATCGATCAGAAGCTGGAATATTGGCCGGTGCTGAGTAGAGCTCACACATCAAACCGGAGCCATACTATTTGAAAGCAATATTTATAGCGCAATTTTCTTTCCGAATTTATGTATGATTGTGCATTTGAGAAAGATAATATGCCTTCTCAGCATCGTCTTAGCATCATTGCAGCACCACACCTTTGTTATGTCATCGTGGGGTCATCTGTTATGTGATGTAGGTAGAGGTGTGCATGAACTAACAGCTGTTTCCAGCTGACAACCATTACAGTTCCCCACCATAGAGTGAATAGAGTGTTTTCGTCATCATTTTGTTGCGGTCATATTCACCAAAGGGAGCTGTGGCTGGTTCAGACCCAGCCAGTGCCCCTTTTGTTGGACATGACTGCAATTAGTGATGATAATACCATGCTCTAACTTATTGAATATGTTGATGTCCAATCAGCAATCAAACTTCATGAACATACTAACTCTTTTTCTTATTTTGTCGCTGTCACTATTGCCTATGTTCCTGGTGCATCTGTTTGGAATAATATGGTATTTTACATCTACATGTATACAGAAGCATTGAAGGTTGCTAGAGTGCTACTGGCTGCTCCCTGACTCACAAAGGCTTATGAGAAATTGACATATGGTGGTAATTTCATTTTGCACATGATAGAGGATAATCTTGACTGGCTGCCTCCATTAGCTATAGAAAAGACACTTCTTTCATCAAGATAAGATATATGACCAATTCAGATTAATGCTCCTGCTCAATTAGATGCACCCCTCTAGTTCCTCAGCAAATAGATTGCTTTCTAAGCCTGAGTATTGTGGTGAAGTGGCTCTGCCCCGAGGGGGCTACGGCCCGGGCCTCCCGATATATTCATCGAATTTATCAGAGATGGAGAGACGAAAGGCTGGGATTTTTACTGGAGCAAGTCGGAGAAAACACATGGACAAGCCACATTTATATGATAATTGAAAATGACGCCGATTCTTCCCAACATCTTGATCGATAGGATTTACATCGCACTTCTGCTCCGAAAATGGTGACGGGCGGCATCAATCTGGATACTCCGGTCAAAGTTATTCTTAGCAAAAAACTGGACTACATGCAGAGAAACACACGGAAATTTATATTTGGATGACGATCTTTCTCAACAGTGGCTTATTATTGCCATAATCCAATGGACACCATGGAACTATTTCGAGCTATTCCAAAGGAACTACTTTAATTTCTTACTTTAAAACTCGAGAACAGCGTCTCCTGGTTACCGCGTGGCCATTGTTTACGTCATCACTTGCTGTACACAAATATGGCGGGTCAAACGAGGTCAAGTAGATGATTTCCGCCCAGCCTCTCTTTCATGCCGCAACGGCCCAGATAGCCAATCAACGTACGCGATCAATATTCAGTCCCCCGGATGTCACTCTCTCTTTACCAAGTCAACAAAAATCTTGACATTAATCATGTCGATTATTTCACCCTGAAAACTCATCAGACTCAGTTTATTTTGTCATATTTGACAAAAATAGCACTTGCTACATCTATTACCCATACTAAGTGAAAAGTTAGTGCATTTCGCCCCTCGGAACTGCGACGCCAAACTCGGGCCTACCGATCTCACTGTTTTGGTTGCCACGACTAGTCCGAACGTTACTGTCTGAGTTGTCATGGTTTGATTCACATGCTCTGCCAGATCCAAGATGGCCAACAGGTGTATATAATCTATCTCCGGAAGCCCCCTCCTGGGAATACGATTGTACCTCATGCCACGCACTAAGAAATCATCAACACTACGCTTCCAACCAAGATCGTACGAATCGAAGCGGGGAAGAAAGCGTGCACAGTCTGTGAGCCCTGCAAAGCCAAATACAAAGACAGTACGAGTGACGGATGATGTTGATCTCTCTCCAGAAGTGACGCCAAGAGATAAGATTACTGTTCACTCTTCATTACCTCTTATAAATGAAGCCCCAGTAACTCCATGCTCTACAACCACTGACTCTCCAGCGGTTTTACCCTGGTCAACAAACACTGATACCCCAGTTAACAGTGACTCTGATGATTCTATCGACTCCTCTTGTAGCAGCACCAGTCAGTTTTTTGAGAAACTGATGCAAACTGATAACGAAAATAATCGTGCCTCAGGCAGCAACGAGATGGACAATCATGCCAACATCTCTTCCAAGTTTAAGGAGAACCTGGTTATTAGCCTTCAGGATCCTGATGTAAACCGAGTACTCTCAGATACAGTCACAGCAGCAGTGAAATCAGCTGTAGCCGACTCATTAAAACCCTACACAGATAAGTTTGACACTGCCATTGAGCAAAATACAGCCACAAATGTCCGTCTAAACTCGCTTGAATTGAAACTTGA
Organism: Nereis procera; assembly: GCA_032360585.1. Taxonomy (NCBI): domain Eukaryota; kingdom Metazoa; phylum Annelida; class Polychaeta; order Phyllodocida; family Nereididae; genus Nereis; species Nereis procera. The sequence continues at coordinate 7,109 of JAUOBU010755352.1, read as the reverse complement.
TTCACTGGAACAGCAAAAGCGAAACGAATTTCTGATGTTTGATGGGTTTATTGAAGCCCCTAATGAAAATCTGGTTGTCCTCTTGTGTGAATTCCTTTCAGACAAATTAGGCGTACCCACAGGCCAGAGTGACCTAGCATTCGTCTCTCGAACTGGGATTGCCCGTAATAATCAACCAAGATCCATTCTGATCAAGTTCTTATTTTCATCACATAGAGCAGCAATCTACCAAAAAAGGATCTCTTTGAGAAATGTTTCACCCCAGAATTTCATCAGGGAATTTCTGACACTTTACAGATCCAAATTATATTATACAGCCAGAGAAGCAAAGAAATCTGGTAGTATAAACAATACCTGGACCTTCAATGGGAACATATTTGTCAAGAAATCCCCCACTGGAAATGCAATCAGCATCTCAAATGAGGCTGATCTCCAAGCACTCATTAATCAGTAATGACCTGTAATATCTTGCCTACCTATTGGTTCCAACTGCTGAATTACAACCTTGCTGTACTCACTACTCTATATATCTCAAGAGGCTGATGCTATTACGTGCATGGAGGCCACTCACCTACTTTTATCAGAAAAATACGACAGTTTATGCCTTCCCTAGCACCTCGGCCTAGTATGTTTGCCATATCAACAAGCAATCTCTCTACCGTCAAATATATCTTGTGTGCTCCTGTCCATGTCTTCTCTGATAACTATGTTCACTCTATTCATGTTATTGCCATTTTTATTGTACCAGAAGTTTCTCTCGTGCATATTTTCCTAATATTTGTACATTTAGTAGTTCTTGAGTATCAAAGGTGGATTCAGTTCCCCACTAGATCATCGCTCAGCACATGGTATATGATTGAAAAGACTCCTATAATTTCTTGACATGGACACTATTCTACTACCCTGGCAATATCTTCTGAATGGAGGTGTTTATATATGGAACCACATCTTATTTTCACTTGACCTTGTTCTACTCTACTGAATCCAGAAACTGAATATTGTCTAACAGCCATTTCAACTTATATCAACACTACCTACTACTAATGCAACTGATGTCTTACCATTTACATGTCTTGTCTGGGAGGGGGCACCGGTTGTGAATCGAATTTGTTGAGATATTATAACATGTCTATGTTTCCACAAGAAAACCTAGTATTCTGGATAATACTGTCAAAACAAGTGTTTCTATTACCACACTGGCTCTTACACTTAATCTACCTATCTGGTGACATAGAGAAAAATCCGGGACCATGCTCTAGAATTTCGTGTGACCAAATATGTACACTGAAGGGTGTCATCATATCTCACATCAATATCAGAAGCCTATTCCAAAAACTTGATCTGGTTACTGAAATCATTCAGAATGGAAACATTGAAGTATTGTGTATTACCGAAAGCTGGCTGAATGACACATATCCTGAAGCCTCAGTCTCAATTCCAGGATATACACATCTGAGGCAAGACCGCAAGTCCCTATCCAAATATAGAGGAGGTGGTATCATCTGCTACTGTATAGATAGGTATAGCATTATTCTGATAGATTCACTCTCATGTAACAATGATGATATCGAATGCATGGGTCTGAAATTCATCCTACCGTTTACCAGACCGATTTATATAATGGTTGCATATTTGTGTCCTCTGGGAGATAAAAACATTGGTCTGGATCTTCTGTCCTGTATGTTGAATATATATGTATTTGAAAGGGAGAAAGATATCATAGTTTGTGGAGATTTTAATATAGACTCCCTGGTATTAGATAGATCTTCTAGATTACTAAGAAATTTTGGCTATCAAAATTCCCTTAAACCTTGTATAAACCTACCAACTAGGATCTCAATGGAATCTTCCTCCTGCATAGATCACATTTTTCTTAGTGATGACTCAAAGTATAACTCCTCTGGTGTGGTTGACTTAACCCTGAGTGACCATGATCTTATTTATGTGGTGAGAAAAGCAGCCAAAATTAAAAAGGTCAAAAAACAAATTACAGGAAGATCCTTTGTCAAATATAATGCCGAAAGATTCATTGAAGATCTATCTATTAAAACTATGACCTACCAGGATACTATTGAAAATATCACAACTTTTTCAGAAAGATTTTTTTATGATCTTGTATCTCTCTCTGACCTCCATGCACCCATGAAAACTATGTTATCAGAGAGAATAACGCTCCCTGGATGACAAATGATTTTATTGACACTATTCATGAATGCAAAAGACTAAGTGCCCTGGCCTCCAGTACGGGTGACCCTTTAGACATTTTTAACTCGCATAGAGCCAGAAACATGAAAAATCGAAAAGCACAAGTACTTAAATCTGTTTATTACAAAAACAAATTTCAGGAAAGCAACGGGAATTCCAAACTACTCTGGAAATATCTAAATGATATCACTGGATATAGAAATAAATCATCAAACCTGATCACAGAGCTTGAAGGTAGTATGGACCCTTTAAGCATGGCCAACATTGTAAATGAATTCTTTACCGAGATTGGCCCCTCACTATCTCTAAAAATTACTGGTCCCTTTCTCCCACCAACACCGGATTTGAAACTCTGTCACAATAACTTCACCTTTCTAGAGATTTCGGAAACAGATGTACTCAAAGCCTTCAGTGAATTGAAAAAAACAAGTCCAAGTGGAATAGTTAATGTCCATATGAACATGATCTGGGATTCCCTTCCTGTATGCTTATCTACTTATACAATGATGATAAACTTCAGTCTTATATATGGGGAAATACCTATTGGCTGGCTCAGTGGAACCATCAAACCGCTGCATAAGGACGGCCCTAGAAATGTAGTTGGAAATTACCGACCCATTACTATCCTACCCTTCATCCTAAAAGTCATGGAAAAAGTAGTAAAATTCCAACTTCTAAAATTTCTGTCAAATAATGACATATTAAGTGTAAATCAGTCTGGTTTCAGAAAATTACATTCTACGGAAACATCTCTATTACATTTCACAGACTTTCTGTCCAAGAACATAGATCTGGGTACCTTAACTGGATCTGTGTTCTTGGACCTAAAGAAAGCCTTTGACACTGTGGATCATACCATACTATTACAAAAACTACATTCCTATGGGATCACTGGATCAGCCCTTAAATGGTTTGATACATACCTAAAGAATCGTACACAGAGCTCATTGGTTAATAATACTAGGTCTGGTGAACTTGAGAACAAATGCGGCGTCCCACAGGGTTCTGTGCTAGGCCCCATCCTCTTTCTCCTGTATATCAATGACCTTTCTACATTCTCCAGTCTCACAAAAATCAGTCTATATGCCGATGACACGGCAATTTTCTTCAATGCAAACACTGCCGAAGAAGTGAATGAGCATCTAAACGAAGAGATGTCCTATATTCTGAAATGGCTTAACACAAATAAACTTTTCCTCAATATCTCAAAAACAAAATCTATGCTCTTTGGAACCCAGACAAAATTAGCTAGATCGGAACCTATCAAGATCTGTATTAATAATGAAATCATTGAAAACGTGCAAAAATTTAAGTACCTAGGATTAATACTTGATCCGACACTCTCATTTAAATGCCATGTTGATTATCTTCTTCACAAATGTGACAAGAGACTGAGAATGCTTAAAAGGGCCAGATCGAGTATGTCCTCTGAGCTATGTTTGAATTTCTATCTGTCATTAATAGTTCCACTGATGGACTACTGCAATACTGTGTTTTTCAACTTGTCAAAAGAAGATAGCCATTCCATCCAAGTCATGCAGAACAATGCCCTTAGACTGGTTTCAAGAAAAGGGAAGTACTACTCAGCCACACAACTACATAGAGAATTGAATGTTCCAACTGTAATACAGAGAAGAAACTGTCATATGGCTACTATGATGTACAAATGTATTCATAAACTGTGCCCATTATACCTCTCCTCTAAAATAGAATTTGTTGAAGATACACATATTGTACAAACTAGATTGTCTACTGATCACTCTCTCAAAATACCAAGAATAGACTCATTAACAGGCAGAAAGGGTTTTTCCTATTCAGGCCCAAAACTGTGGAATGAGATCCCACCAACAGTGAGAAATGGCCATTATTCTAATTTTGACCAAGTTAAAAACAAGTTTTTGGAATGGGCTATAAACAACAAATAAGTAGAGCCACATGACATTTTCTACTCAAACTATGTGACATTATCTTGTCTATTTCCTACATAATCATATATAATTCCTGTACATTCCCCATGGTGTGTATTCTCGCACCCATCGATTTCAGGCCTAATGGGGAGCCTGCATGGATAACGAGAGAAAATAAAGGTTTTTGTATTGTATTGTATTGTATTGATATATATATATTAAAACATAGTCATGACAGTAACATTGCATCGATAAAGTGAGTGCAATTGTGTATAGAAATAGAGCAAACTGAGGAGATCAGTATTAGAAACAGTCCCTATATTGCAACTTGTCATTATAAAGATCGCTGGTTCACTGATACTCTTACATCTGCATACATGTGGTTTAATATTTCTCGCCAGTTTGCTAGATCCGAAAAAAATGCCTAGCCCTTCACCATCACCATGTGATCCTAATGAACAGCAAGGGTGTTTATCACATCAGTAACTGTATCTTTCACTGAACTTTCAAATGAGCATACAGGAACACAAGTTCACTTGTTTCTGTCTATCTTGTTTCCATTAAGCATGATAAAGGCCATGTTATACTGAACAATTTGATGAGCATACAGGCAAACCTGTCCTAATCATGACCGGTACTAAGCATGAACCTGCTCTAAACAACCCATTCACCTGCTTAAGGCAACTAATTCAAATCCCACATTGAATCATATTTTCTCTCTAATTTACCTGTACAGTGGAACCCCTCATGATGGACCCCCTGATGAAAGACTTCTGTGAAAGACCACCTTCAGCGGAACATCCTACAATTTCATTGTATCTGAAATACCCCCTGTGAGAGACCACCCCTCGTGAGAGACTGATTTAAGCTGATTCTAGGGTGGTCTCTCATGAGGGGTTTCACCGTGTTAGGCACGTACCTGCTTTAACCCTTTGACTAAGATCTGATCATGTGGCTATTTCATCAATTCTCAGCTCACTGACATGAGCTGGAAATTGATGAAATGGCCACATGGATGGAAATTGATGAAGTAGTGAAGGGGCGAAGTATACAGTTTGGCCACTTCCTTGTTCGCATGCTTAGAACAGGTTTGACTGTATTGGTGTGCTATTACATTATTACTGCTCATCTGTGGTCTAATGAGCAGGAAATGAATACAATATTATACATGCATAATATGAAACTAATTCAATTCAGTTTGAATTCTTTCATTCATACTTGTAAATATATAAGCAAATAAAAACATAGATGAGGGTATGGATCATGATGCTATGATTGAACCCTCAGATGGTGATATCAAGGTGTGGTGAGAATTGCGTGTATATCCCTCTCGGGTACTACTTTCATGGGAACTAAGTGTAATAGGGGATAACATCGGGCCTTGTTGCTATTCCATCAATTCCCAGCTCACTAGCATGAGGTGGAAATTGATGAGATGACCACATGGGTGAAAGATGCAGAAATGAAAGGGTTAGTAGTTTTAGTTTGATATATTTACGATAGATTTAGTGTGTATGATGACCTTCATATGGCCTTCAGCCCTCATGCTGGGCTTGGCTCTGTGCTGACCTCAGGTAAGCTATATGGAGCACACAGATCACAAGGCAGAGCTTAAATACTATGATAACTCCAGCAGTGACTCATGCTAAGAATAGGTCTGTGTGATTATTGTGTGGTCAAAGGTCACATTATGATGTCCCATCCAGTGTCAGTTTCTGTGACAAGGATTCTATGCTTCCATTGCAGAGATAGCCGACAGGTTTCAATGTTTTGGATAGTTTCTTGTATATCCCAAAATTCATTTCCCATCATCACCTCTCACTCTTCTTCATTCGCGTTGAATGTGTCATTTTGAATTTCTGCCATGCCCTCTTTCGCCACAGATTACCAGTAGTTATCACAGTTTGTACTGAAATTGACATCAACCAGACAGATTTAACTCACTCACACCTGGACCCTAAAATCACCTGTGGATATTGTATCTTTCAATTCAAGTTGAAAGACTTTGGTCTGATTCAGATGAAATGAAAAGCAACCTGTAGTAGGGAATGATGTAAGGCCATTTGGCTATTTAATTAATTTCCAGCTCACTGGCATGAGCTGTTAATAAATATCCAAATGGATGGAAAATTGATGAAGTCGTGAAGGGGTTCACTGTGTGACCAGTTTGTTTATGCAAGAGTTCTAGTGGAAGCAAGCATCCTATGAAAATAAAACATGGATAGAGTGGAGTGTGTAAAGTGCTGTAGAAGTGATTGTATGGTCACAGGTGTCTAATTTAATGGCACGTTAGTGTAGAAATTGATTAGATTCTATTTATTCATCCATCTCTAATATTGACCGGGTGGGTACATGTATAGTACCTGGCTATTTCATAGAATGCATTTCGTCCAACTGTTCACTCCTGTTTTACTACACACATACTGTATATCACAGTGTGTGTGTGTGTGTGTGTGTGGGTGGGTGGGTGGGTGGGTGGGTGGGTGTCCACAAGTGCATGCATGCTCTTCGGTATTCGCTTCCCAATAAATGGAAAATTGATGCATAGCTGAATTGAATTTGAATGCTAGGTGTAAATGACATATTCCATGGTGTAACCCTTTCACTACTTTATCTACTTCCACCCATGTGGTTATTTCATCAATTCACAGCTCATCCCATCGAGCTGTGAATTGATGAAATACCCACGACGTGAGATCTTATTCCCTCCTACAGTTTGCTTCTCATTTCATTCAAATTAGACCACTAGAAGCCTTCAAATTGTACTTGAAAGACACAATATCCAAGGGTGATTTGGGGTTCTGGGAGTGGAAGGGTTAATGAGTGGTAAATACACACACACACACACACACACACAACCAGCTTGACATCCCCAGCTTCTCAACGGTTCATACTGCACAAGTGAATAGTTTAATTGAAATTTCAATGTATTGTCATCTTTTTCTGACATCAAAATGATAGATTGGATGAATTGATAACTATCGTGTTATAAACTAA
>JAUOBU010754241.1:0-10079 GCA_032360585.1 Nereis procera | reverse complement strand
AAACACACACATCTTCACACAAACACACACACACACACACACACACACACACACACACACACACACACACACACATGCCCTGGAAAATGGTGACAAAAGATCATGGATGGAAATGGATGAAGTAGTGAAAGCCGTCATGAATATGTTGTGAAGAATGTATCAAGTTGCCAAACCCTGAGTCAAACTCTGAATATTTCATCGAACTAGAAACAGGTTTATGTATCCACATTTCAACTTTATTGCATGTGGCGGAAGTGGTATAGCGATAGGTAACTGAGCAATTTTATCAGAACATTTACAAACCTTGACTGTGAGTAGATGTTGTAGAGGTATATTGCTGGACATGAACTAGGAGAACAGATTTGCTTTTTTGGTGGAAGTACTTCACACTTTGTGAATTCAATTCTGGGGTCTTTGAAGTTAGTTCTAAGATCCTAAGATTTGATTATGGGTACTAGGATTCAAAAGTCCGAGCTCTGAAGATTCACAGTAATCTTTCCACACCTCTAATCCTGAATTATTCTTGGATATTCTGTCCTTTACGTCAATTTGAGTCTTCCAATGGTCCGATTTCAATTTGATCAAAAGCAAACTATATGAGGAAATACTATCTGTCTATTTGACTGTGTCAATTTCCAGCTCACTAGTGTGAGATGAGAGTTGATGAAATACCCACATGGATGGAAATCGATCCAGTAGTGAAAGGCTCAAGGATGTGAAGGCAATGTTTAGATGCATACCATGCATTACCATGCATATGCCAACTCGTAGGAATGCCTGTTTGATGAATGTACAACCATCAGTCAACATTATGTTCCATGTATAGTGATATATGTGGATTTATAGTTCATATTTCCTGTTACAAGCAGCTGCAGTGAATAGCTCAATCACCAAGGGCTAATACTATGGTTGATATGGATACCAAAAGATTTCTGGATACTTGTACAAAATGCATTTAGTTTCCTTGTTGATCTCCCTCCCATACTTTGTACATGACATTGAAGATTTATATACATCAATTGATACAATACATTCTGAATCCGAAACATGCAATTTCTGTGATAAGCTTGGTCGTTCGTCTAATAACCCTTTCACTAATTTAAACCCCATCCCCCCCTTCAATATTCCGATCGGGATGTTTCTAATGGTCTGGATCAAATGAAACACAAACCAGTAGGGAAAAAGATCTGGCTATGTGGCCATTCCATCGATCATGATGTTTCCGAATACACAAAATACTCCCCGAACCCTGGAGCAGCATGAATGCTTGTGTATAGACATTATCTCATCAATAATTGATCACATTCCAAATATAGAACACACATAAATGTGCTGTCTCTCAGCATGGAAACCACCTAATGCAGGATACAGCAGCTCAATGCCCAGTGTGAGATAACCACATCTATTGTGGGCGAAACGGACATTGCTCGTTAAAAAGACAAATGAAACGGCAATAATCTGTTTGTCGATTGTGTCTATTGATTTTAACACTGTGCTGCATGGAATGCCTAAAGATGCCCATATGCTAAACACATATGACTCCCAACCACCAAGCTGCATATGTATCAGATTGCTTTGATATTGATCCCTCACTATTGTGCTTCATCATAGGGACAATTTGGCACATCTGAATTCATCAGCTATGCACAGTGGGCATCATATGAATTCAGCTGGTGGGCCTCACTTCTAATTATAAACAGAAAAGAGTTGAAGTAGACTGGCTATTGTATTCCTTCCGAATCAGGCAATAACATGCCCATACTCACAGATACAATAGGTCAAACGGCCTCAGATATTTGAAAAAAGAAAACAATCCTTTTGTGATGAGAATCTGAGCTTGTCTGTTGTTGAGAAAATCAATATAGATAAATGGTTTTATTATTAGAAACTCACTTGTGCCAAAATTGACAATCGATATGTAACAATATGTTAGATATTCATTGTTGAGGAATATTCCCAAGCAAATCTATGAATATCTTGACCTACTTACTCAAAACTGTGAACCCTTTCACTACGATGACCCACAGATCATCTTGGATACTGTGCATTCCGAGCATAATTGGAAGGGATTGTGATGGTCCGATTCAAATCAAACAAATAAAAAACTGTAGCAGAGAATAGAATCTGGCTTCGTGATTGATTTATCAGTAGCTAGCTCATTGGCTTGAGTTTTGGAGTGATGAAATCGCAATATGGGTGTAAATGGATGAAATTATGGAAGGGCTAAATGCCGTATTGCATATGCTAGTCTACGTTGCTGGTCTATCAAGAAGTTGAATGTCACTATGTCAATAACTCAATGTAAACATCAACCCTTTGTCACTCAGAACTCTGATGTCATTCCTGGATATTGTGTGTTTCAAATTCGATTAGAAAGCTCCAATGATCCGATTTGAGAAGCAAACTGTACTCAGGAATGAGATTTGTCCATGTGGCTATTTCATTGATTCACAACTCACCAGTGCTGAGCTGTGAATTGATGAAATATCTATGCAAATTGAAATTGATGAAGTTGGTAAAGAATTAGAATAACAACAATTTGAAAATGGAAAATAATGACACGCTAACAATTTTGAACTTAAAAGATGTATATGTGAATACCAATTATCTCGATAACGAACGATCATCACTGGCTGCAGTATGAAGTCCTCTGCATTCCGCATGTTGCAACAACGCCAATCATATTCCCATTCAAAATCATTAGAATTTCACCAGGTATCCGGACTCATCATTGCCTCATAATCAGATTAACACAGCAGAAAGTTATTCTTTGAGATGAAATATACACATGTCAATGAAACCAATTGTAGTGGGTGATAAAATTTGGCCATGTGGTCATTTCCTCAATTAACAGCTCACTGATGTTGGGGTTAGGATGTGTTAAAACTTAGCAATGTTATATACTTAGTAACTGCATCAGTCCAAGAAAGAAAAGAGTGGTTCTGCGAGTGTTTTGGAATGTTCAAGGGCACTTTTCACACACAGCCAAGATGACTACAATTCAGGAGAGGGGCCACAGATGTATACCACAGACTGTAAGCTCAACCCCTTTTTTGACAACTTTTCGCCCTGGCCCTCTATCTCATCAATCCATTCATCTGTCAAGTCATCGATTCAACGAAAGGATAGTTTATAGTCAACCTGACACAGAGAGGCTCACTGTCACTTGCATGATTGCCAGTTTATGCCCGCTGTATAAGTTAACTAAACGAAGAAAGACATGTGATTTATCAGTACATTCTGCCCACATACGCTGTCTATTTGCATAATGAGGTCCCCCTGGTGCAACATTATCACGGCTGCTTGTTAGCATGTCTGCCTTCCTACATGTTTACTCGTTTGCATATCCATTCTCCTTTACATTTCCATGACTACCTGAGTGCATACTTTCTGTAATTGGCATCATATGAGAAGTTTATGCACTCTTTTCCAATAAAATCGTTGAGCACCTACGTATATAGTTGCTCGACTACTAACTTACACCACTGCCTATTTAGAAGCGATCCTCAGTGAATGATCTGTGAGATATGAGCTAAGTGATAGCCAGGTTAGCAATGGATTTGAGTGACAGCTTGACTTATTACTTTCAACACCGTAAAACAGTATCAACCAGATGCCAGGCGTTATCGTGGCCAATTATGTGAGTGCATGTGTTTCTCTATAACATCCAGTTTTCATTGTGCATCTCTCCCCTGTATGAACAGCCCAAAAGTATATTTCAAGAGATTTCAGCTTGTAGCTTCATCAAGTCTATCACGGCAATAATCTTCAAAATCACCGTTGGATATTGTGTCTTTCAAGTCCACTAGGATGGTTTTTATTGGTACAATTTGAACGAGATGAAAACTAAACAGTAGTAGGATTGAAGTTGGGCCATATGGCTATTCCTTCAATTTCAAGCTCACTTGTATGGGACTATGTCTCGGATGAACCCATTTTCAAGATGTTTGGCTAGAGAGTTGAGCTTGCCAAGGATTGGTTTCATATTCCAGAGAAGTTTCAGCTTTGGAAAATCCGACAGTTTGTTTACACCATGTTATCTAGGATCTGTCAACGACTACATTTCTGCCAGTCTGTCCAATCATCTGATAATGATGCATGCTGCAAATGATTTTGGTGAATTGATTTAGTTGGAAGAGTGTATCTCGGACTTGCATGTCTCGATCGGCAAACTGTCAGATCAATATCGTATGCTGTATGCCATGCTAGATGAACAGGTACAAACAACTCGTTTGTTCATATCTGAGCTTGGAAATGAACCTCAATCAAGCTCCTAATCTGGGGAAAAATGGCTAGACAACACTGCATTATGAACATAGTAAATTCTCTAGCGTACCAGTCATTCATGAATGAAATAAACACTCCAAATTCATCTCTCTAGCCTGGATGAAGGTCTCAGACGATGAGAGATTTCTAGTGCATACGTGGCACTACTTAATCATCTTGAAATGAGTGACTGACCTAAAAACCAAAATTGATAGAATGCAGCTTCTGCCAATCAACCATTCTAGCTTGATTTACCCCCCCCCCCCGATCATCACCAGCACAACCATCACCACCATTACCACCAACATAAATCACTTGATGATTTAATATCCATTTTGTTCGAACATCAGCTCATATCAAATTTGAGACAAATTCTGAAGTTCGATGACATTCGAACCACAATAAAATCAGAGAAATAAGATGATGTTGGGGAATAATGAAAGAATTTGATTACAATTGATTTGTTCCTATTTTCGGAGTTAGATTTCCTCATTTGTACAAGGTTTGTCCTTAGTCTGGAGATTCCACTGATTTTTATTCATGACGCAGCATGACTGGTTGTTGTTTTGGTCGCCTTCCATTCGAGTTTGACAATCAGTAGCCTGAAAAAAAACTGATATGAGCTAGATATGAGCAAGAAAAGGTAAAACTGACCAATAATGCAGATGCTGAGCTGGTAATAGTTGCGTTAAAATCCTTCCAGTGAAGGAGTGACCAGTAATGTGATTCTTTCTTGAGAACAGATGCTACTACATTATTATTTCCATCCGAGAATGTCTCTAGGATATTGGCTATTTTGATTTCTAGGCATATTAGTCTCGTCAACTTGACAGATCAGCCGATGGCATCTCGTATGAGCTAAATATTGTCTTAAAAGTGAGATTGCATGGCTACAAGTAAGAGTTGAGGTGTATATGTCTCTGACGGTATGTGGCTAGATGAATACAGAGCATGTTGTTGTGAATGGTCATTAATTCAAGTAGACACATATATATTTTTTTTTCAATTTTTACGTATTCCCTAAAGCCAGCGTATATTGCAAAAATTATAAATTATGCTTTCATGCGCCAGCCTCTTCTGATTGTCCAAGGATATTATGTATCTCAAGTGCAAGTATTAAGGTTCTGGAGTTCCAAATCAAATCAAATATTAGCCCAAACATTCCAGACTCATTTACATTCAGTAGCCACCTGAATAATGGTCCGGCGTAAGGAATTGAGGAGACCTCTTCTTTCCTTTGCGATTAACACTCTCCCTACATCGTCGATTTATATCCATATGGCTATTTCATCAATTCACAGCTCACGCTAGTGAGCTGTAATTTGTTGAAATAGCCATATGGCCAGAGTTTATTACTGGCGACAGTCTGCTATTCGTTTCATCCAAAATGGACCATTAAAAGGCTTCCAAGTGGACATGATAGGACAAACTATCCGAGCGTGATTTGGGGGTTCAGTAGTGAAAAGGTTACAGCGTCGCAATCGACTTTCAAACATAATCTAGAAATTGTTTTTGTAGCATCATAATCAAACATCAAACTTTCTGATATTGCACCTTTAATTTCATTTGATTCAGACCTTGAAAACCCAGACAACAGAGCACAGAGAAAACTCAATATCTAATTGCAATTCAAATTATCAATAACTGCGGGCCTGAATACATCAGTGTTCTGACCTCCAGAGATGATGTATCATATTTCCATAAAATCAAGTCAAGTGATGATCATTTTTGACAATTTTACATAAAATGCTGCATCACATTCACTCCGAATATCTTTGTGCCAGCGTGTCTTATGAATTCAAACCTCCAAGCTTCTAGTGATCAGATTTGAATGAAATGAAAAGTAAACTGTTGTAGGGAACATGATCTGACTACGTGGCTATTTCACCAGTTCACAGCGCACGCTAGTGTGCTGTGAATTGGTGAAGTAGCCACGTGGACAGAAATTGATGAATTAGTGAATGGTTTATTTAAAGATGTTTTCTGTAATCTCAAATATCATCGACAAATTTGTTTCCATGACTCCGTCAAAATTGATCAATATTTTGTGCAAGAACGGTATGGCTCATTGTATTTCACAGGAGTGATTATTCACACATACATTTCATTTCAAGTACTCAGTTCTGGTTTTTAATTATGATCATGATAACATGAGCTGTCGTGGTTTCTGTAGAATTTCAAACTGGTTTGTTCAATGTAATACTTAATGTGTAATAAATAACCAAGACGTAGTATAGTACATTGGATAACAGAATAATAGGATTGTGCTTCTCTCTTTTAGGTTTTAGATTGGTTATCATGTCTATTCAAAAAGTGTAAATCACTCAAGTCTATCAAATGCGAGTTGATATAGACGATAATATGCCACATTATATGAATAACCATACTGAATATCTGCAAATGAGAAACATCTACGCAACATATATATTCGCCAGGACTCTTTGTATGGTGTGCTTCGCACCTTAAAGTATACATTGAGGTGGGAAAATTGGATTGAAATTTGTGAAACCTCAGGATCACTGGATTGCGATGGTATTTTAAGGTGTCAGTGGAAAATTCAAACCATTGTAAAGGGAGAATACACTTTTCTGAGTGTGTTAGACACGACTATTTGCTATGGCAACATGCTTCTGTTTTCAGATGATGAGGGTTATTATTACTGCAAGTGTCCTAATGGATTTGCCGGAGCTCGGTGCCAGTTCTTCAACCCGTGTCATCCGAATCGAGCCTGTGATAATGGCGGAACCTGTGTCAGACTGGAGGATGAGAAGGAGAAAGGCAGGTAGGTCGGCGTTACCACATCACTTCTTCAGGATCCCTTCGTGCTCATCACACTTCATGGACATTGCCCCATGGTACATTTTTGTTGGATTTTGTTCGGATCGATCATAGTGAATCACATCTCATGATAGAGTTCTCTGAGGCTCCTGAAATCATGATGATCGCTATCCTTTGCAAAACGAGGTTATATTGTGTGGTCTCATCAGAAATCGAGAAAACCGAACTGAAATGAGTTGGAGATATCTATACTCACTTCCTGGTTCCCACAAACATTGGCTATCATGCGATCGTTTTATATGACTGTAGCAAACCCAATATTCTGTGCTCATCTCTCACTCATGTGACAAAATCCAGCAGAAACTTGATAAAACTTTCTCAGTGAACATCAAAATAGTAATCATAATGAAATTTAAAGTAGTAATAAGACAGCTTTGAAATGGCGCCATTAAACTGTCTGGCTACCCAGAGGCGTTCACTCAACTGACTTCGAAATGATTGACTTATTGAAAATATGGTCTCCTGAAAGAAGTTTTCCCACTCCCAAGAAATATGTCATAAATTTTAAATAATTTCATGAAGAATCACATATGTCTACTCACATTACCTGCAGCTGTACCTCAGACATCTCCTCTCAGGAAGCTATGTCGACTACAGTCGTGTTCTGAATTCAACCAATTCATACAGCATTCATGATATCCATCATAGTTCAATATTGTTTTGAAAAAAAAAACCTAATGCTACATAGTTGGAAAGTATACCCTGTGTGTGTTTTGGGCAGGAGCCGGAATGTGGAAGTAAATCTTCAGCCGAATACAGAAGGCTGCGAGCCCCATGCACGGTAACTCTCCACTCAAGATTCAATACGATTTACATTTTTAACAATTGTATATTTCTGAAATTAGCGCATGTTTCGATCTGTTGTGGCTGTTTAGATCATCTACAATACATTTTTTTATGATGACACTTTCAGAAATAAACCCATGTTCCTATCAATTGTGGTTGTTTAAATAGTCACCAAGAAGTTCAGTAAACAGTCAAGATTCACTCAGTGGACATTTGACATGATATCTCAGGGATTATCTTGATATAATGGTCATAATTATAGTCCATGCGAAATGATTATGTGTGTAATACATTTTGCAATAGGGAATTACCTCCAATTAGTTCAATGTTGAAACAGTTATTGTGCTCTACGGTAATTAGCGTCTATTACGTTCAAGATCACAGAATTCTAATCATCAAAGACTGGAGCATTCCATACTCAGATCCTTTCAAAAACACTCTTAAAAATTATGTCCCTCACTTCATATTAGTAGCGTTTCAACACTGCAGTTTGAATTCAACAAAAAACAAAATGTAGTGGAGAATGAGGTTTGTTTGTGTTGCTATTCTATCGATTCACAGCTGACGCAGGTGTGCTCTGAATTGATTGATTAGCACCATTGATTTTAGCATGATGTTCAAGGGGTTCAACTTTGAATGTCTTGTCCTTGCAGGTACGAGTGTTCCTGTGTGCCAGGGTTCTTTGGCGAGCGCTGTGAGTTCCATACCCCCTGTTTGAACTACATCTGTAAGAACAACGGAACATGTGTCCAGACACCCACGGGGGACCTCTGCAAATGTTCACCAGGTTACAACGGTCAGTTTTCCCGTTTCTTGATATTCATTCATTGATATTCACTCATCCAGCAAACAGATGACGTCCATAGGACGTTCCCACGACGTCAGTTGCATGAGTCATGGATTGATGAAACAACCACATCGGTGGAAATTGATGAAGTAGTTAATGGGTCAGTAAAGACCTGGCTGACGGAGACCCTGGAAGTATTCATTAGACATTTGGATGAGAATCAGTTTGAGGATGAAACAGTGAAATTCAAATCCTGAGGGCATCATTTATGATCGATATAATGGCAATCTCCAGGGGAGGTTATGAATGATAATGATCAATTAAGCGTGCAGTGGTGAATTATTAAAAGTTTAATATCGATGTGATAGACGAGAAGGCGACGGTGACTGTCCCGACTGCCGCGACAATTTGGCCATTATTCTGTAGGAATAGGCCTGTAGGCCACATAAGGAGGCCATAGAGACCAAAAGCGCGTGCAGAGTCAGTGTTAGTGGTAGGTTTACTGTCATATGTTTTTGATGATGACATAGTCAGCTCTGTTGAGAGAGGTCGTAATCAATGTAATAAATGGCCTGGTGCAGCGATTCCAACACCTGCATCTTAAAGGTCGGTGCTCTCTTTAGTGGATATTACCACAGCCAGTGATGATAACAATATGCTCTGACTTCTTCAATACATTGATTCCCTATCTGCAGTCGAGCTCAGTGAAAGGGATACCTAAACCTCTGATGTCATCTGGACACAAATCCAGTCCACATGGCCCTCACCTGGACAACATTTGGGCTATGGTTTATGGTCTTGAGAGAATGTTATTGAATAGAGGGGAAACCGCAAAATTACTACCACTTTTGCAGACAAATTTCATGCTCACCCTCTCAGTGTTATTTTTGTGTTTTCAAGGTATATGGTAAGTGACTCCGACTATGAGTGTGATAGGCCTTCAATTCTAATTGTTATTCTGAATTATGAGCTTATGCTGGGATCATTTTTAAAATTTATTGTCTTTTCTATCGCAATTGATTCGTTGGAAGCACCCAGAAGAGTGATTCTCATATAGTGATGAGTGTCACCAGCATAGCGTGGTGACAGATGCAGTCTGAGCGGAGGAAGCAGGAATAGTCGGTGAGTTTATTAATATGGGGCAAACTAAGGATTCCTGTGGTACTCCATGCGTTGTAACCTGACTCTGAGACATATCGGCATGTATGCTTGCACATTGTATGATATCAGGTAGCTTCGCATGAAAGCATCTCTTATTATACGTGATGTTTCTTCAGGATACTTTTTCACGGCTAGACATCGCCACATTTCACAAGCATCTTCATGTTTTTGGTGTCGGTTGCGACCGACACCTCTATTTCCATTTAGAGTGTTGAAACTGGTGAAAGGTTACACCCACTGC
>JAUOBU010753130.1:0-10079 GCA_032360585.1 Nereis procera | reverse complement strand
CCCCCCCCCCCCCCCCCCCCCCCCCCCCCCCCCCCCCCCCCCCCCCCCCCCCCCCCCCCCCCCCCCCCCCCCAATGAGGGGTCCTGTCTCTGTCTGAGGGAGCTGTCCTTGGGATCTGTCCACTAGGCAGGTTGGGTAGGGCTGTGGGGTGGGAGGGTACTGGCTAGGAGTGGGGAAAGGTGTAGGTGTGGGGAGCGGATTTGGCTGGCAGGGTTGTGCTCTTGGAACATGTGCTCAAACTGAACAACTCCCAGTCCTATGGTGAAATTTATCTACAGATAGGCAGCACCGCCATGGGCAAAAGGATGGCTCCAAGCTTGGCTAACATCTTCATGAGAGAATTTGAATCCAGACACGTACACACATACCCTCAACCTCCAATGTTCTGGATACAGTATATAGATGACCGCTTTTGCATATGGGATAGTGACCTTGAGAGTCTTTACCCACCTGAACTCAGTGCATCCCAGTATTAAATTCGCATCCTAACTATCTTAATTCCCTGTATTCTCCTTAGACACGGTTATACATGATTAGACACAGTTATATATGGGCATTATTTGGACCAACCTTTACTGCAAACCCACAGATAGCCATGATTATCCTCACTACACCTCTTCCCACTTCACCCACCTCAAAAAGAGCCTCCTGTATTCACAACTACTCAGGGTCAAGCGGATCTGTACTTTCGAATTGGATTTCCTGCAGCACACAGACATGATCTCGTTACATTTTTAGAGACATGCTTTTCCGACAATGGCATTTGACAGGGTTCACAATCTAAACAAGAACAAGCAACTGTCGAACAAGAACATGACCACCCAAAATGAGTATGACCAATCCATAATGCTAATGACCACATACCACCCGGGATTCCGTTCTCTACAAACCATTGTACACACCAATTGGGATATCCTAACAAAGGTCCAGCATGACCAAAGAACTCTCCCAAACCCAGGTTGTGATTGGCTATCCCAGACCCAGAAACCTATGCGATGTACTGGTCAATGCAAGACTGCCCCCTCCACCCCAGGATAACCCACAACCATCCACAACACTGCTAACCTCAACCACCATGACCACCAAACCCACACAAATACGATGCACAGTCAGGCTTCAGAAAGGGTTACTCCACTAGCACCTGTATTTTGACCCTACTAGAAGGGATATTAAATAATATGGATAATGGTGGCGCTACTGGAGTTGCCTTTCTGGACCTGAAGAAGGCTTTTGACACTGTAAATCATGAAATTCTCTTATTCAAATTAGAGCAGTATGGACTAGATATTAGTGTATTGGAGTGGTTTAAATTGTATTTAGGTGAGCGAACACAGGCAACAAGGGTGGGAGATGACCTCTCGTCAGAGGCTGATATCACGTGCGGGGCTCCCCAAGGGTCCATATTGGGACCACTACTGTTTGTACTGTACCTGAACGACTTGCCAGAATCAATAGAGGGATGTCAGACACAAATGTATGCAGATGATACAGTGGTGGTGTGCCATGCCAATAACCAATACGACCTAAAACTTGAATTACAGTGCGGATTATGGGATGCCAGCGTGTGGTTTCACAAAAACAGATTAACCCTAAATGTGGAGAAATCCAAGTTCATGATTTTTGGCAATAAACAGACCTTAGCAAAATACGAACACATCAGGATGGAAATGTTTGGGTCAAACTTAGAAAGGGTGGGTAAATATAAATATCTTGGGGTTTACCTGGATGAACAACTCACTTTCTCAGCACACATGGACTACTTATTTAACTTGTCCGTATAAAAATTCAGGGTAATAGGGAGGGCTCGCCAATATATAAACCAAGACACTGCGCTTATACGACTATTGTGATACATGCTATGATAGCTTGAGTGTAGAAAAGACACAGAGGTTGCAAAAATTACAAAACATTGCGTGCCAGATCATACTGCAAGCAAATTGTTATACCCCAATAATGGATATGCATATAGCCCTAGGAATTGAATATCTAGAGGACCGGAGGAGTGCACACACAAGCACATAGGTGTATAAAGCCTATCATGACCTGGCACCACCAGATAAATAACATGTTTACAAGTGTGAGTGACAGAGAGGAGGAAAAGGTAACCAGGGAATACACAAATAAGGACCCATATATAACAAGATCCAACAGAATGATAGGGGATAAGAGGCTGACAGTCCGGGGTGGTAAAAATTGGAATGATCTGCCAAACCACGTGAAAGAATCACCAACAGTAAATATATTTCAAAAAAGAGTTGCTCAGAACTGCCCTATTGCAACCCTGCTACAACCAATAATCTGAACTCTAATGCGGGGCCGCTCAGTGAAATATTATGAACCACTATCAAACACGTAGAGACAATTAAACGTGGAGTGAATGTGTGTAAATACCTATTGTAAATATGTCTGAACTGGCGATATATATGTGTAGTTAAGTAGTATTGTAGTATATGAATGCTGCAGGGGTGCTAGATGAGGTGGCAGCATCATCTCGGGCAGGATAATGAAGACTTTGAAACACATGCCCCCACCTCCAGCGTACCATGCAGCGCTGGCATCAGCAAGTGCAACACCAAGAATTGCTGATACTACATGGCTCTGAACACCTCATGAGCACATATACTGCCTGCACCTACAGTTGCGAATACAATGTCACCTGCAAGAGCAGCAATTTAATTCACTGTCTAACTCGCCACATTTGTGAGATCCAATATGTGGACCAAACAGGCAACCATCTCATGGACTTTATCCAAGCACATTTCAATATGATACATTCCAACAAGTATACTACCGATGTGGCCAATCATTACAAGGGGTCAGACCACACAGGCATTGGAGATGTGGAAATCCACATCCTGGATTTCTTTTTTCCATACCTCTCCACTGAAATCGCCAAAGCCCGTAGAGATTGCATCGAACACCACTGGATACACAGACTCCACACGGTAATTCTGATGGGCTTAAATACCATGGATTAGGCACTCAAAAGGAATGTGAGTTGTAAACACTGGCGTAATGCCCGCAAGATAGTCCCATTGAACTAGGCTCTGCAGACAAACCCTTACCTCACCAGCCCCCACTTTAGGCAACCTATAGCCACGTCATTATATTTTCATTTTTTTCAATGGATGCCAAACTGGGGAAGAGTGTCACACCGCGAACATGTACCATATGGCAGGTGACTCTAAGTTGAAATTCCACTGAAACCAGGTTGTCAGTGCCCACACAATAACATAAAAGCACTATAGGGTGCTGACACAGCATTAGGGAAAGCACAAACATGCCACACCCACCCAGCAGCTAGTCTGCCCATATCACATGGATGCCCATACTGAACCTTAGAATTGGTTCCACTCCATCACCAAATTTATTGAGACAATAGACCCACAAAACAGTGGGTAATACGAAACATTTTCGACCCATAGGAGTCAGGTACACACCAACTGACCTCAGCTTATGATCAGGGCCCCACCCAACTGTTACCTGGTGAGGGAAAACCGTTCCCGAAACTAAGCACACAATGGAGCCCCAAATATAAGTAAAAACAAAACAAATAAAAATTCTTTCATGAGCTGCACCCAACACTGGGTCAGCCTGTCTTTTTGAGGACTGTTCTTGTTCACAAAGAAACACCATCCCGAAAGTGGGAAGATCACCTCTCCCAAATGACACAAACAACTCCTTATTTGAATGCCTGCCTGGCGTCATCAACACGAACATCAGGCGGTTGCCATGGAGAGTCACCCACCTTAAATAGCAAGACCCGACAATGTCGTGTCAGTTACTCGGTCATACCTCGATGCCAAAGCCATGTCAACCTTCGTATAAATATATATATATATATGGCCAATGCTACCAAAATGAGGCTCAAACCAAAAACTTTAGTTTAATACATCTAAATTTGCTATATTTTGATTCGGGAAAATTTTCAATAGTTGAGTCATTGTTTGGGCATAAAGTATCAACAAGTTTTGAAGTGACATTCTTCTTTCATTCTTCCACACTGTAGGGAAAGATTGAATTCCATTACGGATAGCAAAGCATAATATCCATTGTAAACCCATGATAAGTTGGGTCGAAGAAGCATGCTTGCCATGTTTGTTGTCATTTCGCACGTGTGGAAATTTGCTGTCACTTCCGGATCCTTTGACAAATCACGCTGAAGTTCAGGAAATATTTGAATGTGTCAAGAAATCTGAGAGAATAACAAATGAATAATTGGGTTTGTATGTTATATTTGACTCAGAACTATGAACAGATTGTAAATATTACTCAAATATAACATACATATAAAATGAATGAATGCCCCCATGTCAAGCACTAATATGTAACACACATGCCACATCCACATATATGTCATGGACAGTAGTTGTACTTAATTATATTCACTTCTTTGAGACTAACTGTCATATCGCATTCCATGGCTTAGAGGTTCATAGGGTATTCACCAGAAAAAGACTGCAATTCAAAAAAATAGGATAGAAATTTGAGGTGCGACAAAATATATATTTTACCTTACATGCTATATAGCTGGATATGAATGACATAAAAAAGAACTTATCACATATTCCCCCCTTTCTCACCCTCTGTCTGTCTGTCTCAGTCGCTGTCTGTCTGTCTGTCTGTCTGTCCGTCTCTGTCTCTGTCTCTGTCTCTTTCAATATATATGTATATATAGCGCCCTTTTCCTCATGGCGCTCAAAGGTGCTTTGCATGTGTGGGCTGATGATGATTGTTTTGTAATAGTTACATGTCTTGGAAGGCGACACTGAAAAGATGGGTTTTGAGTCTCTTCTCGAAGACGTCAAAAGAGGAGAATGGCTTGATGTCCATTGGTAGGGCATTGTACAGCGTGGGGACAGCGTAGTCGAGGGTGCATGCTCAATATATATTAAGTCTGATTTTGGGGGTGGAGAGTAGATGCTTGTCCAACGAGCGTAGAGAACAGGTAGGGAAGTATGCCTGGAGCAGTTCAGACATGTAGATGGGTGCAAGGCTGTGTAGGGCCCAATATGTCATTGAGAGGATCTTGAAGATCACACAGTGTTCAACAGGCAGCCAATGAAGTTTCTGAAAGATTGGAGTGGTATGGTCATACTTTCTACAGCCAGATGTCAGTCGTGCTGCCCTAATTATGATGTGGAGTCTATTTGTGTGGGATTTTGGTAGGCCGTACAGGACACTGTTACAGTAATCGAGCTTGACACACAATTGCAAACATAGCGTGGCTTTCCAATCCGTGGTGATCACATGGATAGTCCATTCAGACTAACAAACCCAAATGTAATATCCCAGAGAATAATGGAACTAGTTGTGAACATTGTCCAACATGGAAAATAGGATGCGACAGTCATCCCAGTATCATTATCCTGTCAGACGGGACAAGTAACACCATGACTTTCTCACATATTGCAGCTATCCAGACCTGACAGTCTATATCTATCAGGCAGTCAGCCCTTCTGGATCTGCATAGAGCTGCACACGAGTTATCACCATAATGAGGACGTCAAGGTGAAAAATGACGAAAATGGTTTAGACTCGGTTCGATTCAAAAGCTTTCAAGATTTGAGACTTTATTTTTATGCTTGGAGAAAATGAAGCAGGGCATCATCTCCCGCACACCACAAACCTCTGTTGCACAATACGTTGATCACCAGATATATTACAGTTGGTGTATGAACCCTTTTACTGCTTCAACCCCGAAATCCCCATGAACATTGAGTCTTTCAATGATGGCTTCTGATTGTCCGATTTGAATGAGACAAAAACCACAGAGTAGTAGGTAATTAGATCTGACCATGTGGCCATTTCATCAATTCGCAGGTTATTAGCATGTGCAGTAAATTGATGAGACAGCCACATGATGGACATCGATCAAGTAGTGGGCGAGGTACGATCCGAATGGTTGGTGAAAATCAAACACTGAACTATACTTAATGCTTTCCCTTTCAGATGTGGATAATCCACTTCAAATCAATACAGCTGGGAAATCTTTCGGATTGACCCTCTTATTGAATGCCCAGACGGAGGAGTACCTGCCGACCACAGATCATTCTGGGTTCGTGGTAAGTGCAAGATTGGCACAGTCATTTCAAGAGATGTATAAAATGTTAAAGCTCGTGCACAGTCAAACTCGCCCAAAGCAGTGGTGAGGGAAAGTGGTCGAACTGGATGTTAAGAGTAGGTGCATACTTGAAATAGGTCATTTGCTGCTTTTAAAGTCGATTGGTGACCCCTTGCTGAATTTAAATGATGTTAAATGTGCCTGCATTAAATCACAGGGCGAAGTGTGATGGATCCCTTTTGGTGTAATTTTAGTACATATGCAGAAAGCGGGTTGGATGTCATATGAACATGTGGGGTGTACCAGAAGGAAAATAGAAGCTTACGTTCAGGACAGAACCTAAGGGATGTATCACGAGGAAAATAGAAGCTCTGTCAGGGCAGAATCTCTGGAGTGTATCACAAGGAAAATGAAAGCTTTGTCAGGGCAGAACCTCTGGGGTGTATCATGAGGAGAATGGAAGCTCTGTCAGGGCAAAACCTCTGGGATGTATCACAAGGAAATAGAAGCTCTGCCAGGGCAGAACCTCTGTGATGTATCACAAGGAAATAGAAGCTCTGCCAGGGCAGAACCTCTGGGATGTATCATGGGGGAGAATCGAAGCTCTGTTAGGGCAGAACCTCTGGGTTATATCACAAAGAAAAAAGAAGCTCTGTCAAGGCATAACCTTTGGGATGGATTACAAGGAATATAGAAACTCTGTGAGGGCAGAATCTCTGGGATGTATCACAAAAAATAGAAGTTTATGTCAAGCCAGAACCTCTGGGGTGTATCACGAAAACTAGAAGCTTATGTCAAAGAAGAAGCTCTGGGATGTATCACAAGGAAAACAAACACTTCCGTCAAGGCAGAACCTCTGGGATGTATCACAAGGAAAATACAAGCCTGTGTCAAGCCAGAACCTCTGGGGTGTTCCACCGGATAGATAGACGCTTATGTCAGTGCATAAACTCTGGGGTGTATCACAAGGAAAATAGACGCTGATGTGAGTGCGGTCCTTAACTCTCTCACTGCTTCATCAATTTCCATCCATGTGGCTATTTCATAAATTTACGGCTTATTGAAAAGTTGTCATGAAGTGAAACTCAACGGAGGCACTCTCCGGGGAGGGTCATAAAAAATTTTCAGTACATATTTTACAGCAGCATTGTATACGTAGAATTTCTCTCGAAAACCACATTATACAGACGGATTCATCGACATTTCAAATGATGTCATGAAGTGAAACTTAACACAGGCCTCAAAATGGTCTTCGTATTTTTGACCCTGGCTAACCCCCATAAGGGATTATCAATAGAAAAGAATGTTTATTGTGGCTTAATTACAGGTGATGTTGCATGATCAGAAAGACCCACCAACAGGTACTCATCATACTGTGGGCATCGGAAGCTCTACTACCTTCTCCATACAGAGAGTAGAGGTAATTTAATTGATTTAATTGAGTTTATTTTCCCCTTCAACTCTATAATGCTGAATCGAGACATGGGGGTGCATCACGCATTGAAGAATGAATGCTGTACAAAGAAGGTCTATGCTTGCTTTTGGCCTGGAGAGGCCATCTGTATACATGTTTGGTCCACCTGGCCCTCACCTGGTCAGTCAAGGTGACCATTAAATATCTATGTGATGGTGTAAAATCATATTTCTTGGATGGTTTGAATAAAATGTCACAATGATTGGGAATGGTAATGGTGGAATCCCACACCTCGTTACTGTGTTCGTGAGTAATATTGGATTTCCATTTGAATATAAACGGGAATCTAGATAATTCAAGAGATAAAAACGCATGACGTATTGATCTTCACCAATTTAGGATTTTGGCCTGATTCTGTATTTGGCTATTTTGAGCAGCACATCTGATTCAGATTTCGGAATTGTTTAAATGGATGCAGACATGGCATTGGACGCTTTCTACTTACAAGTGTCGTACCGATAACTAGTATCACTAATCGGGATAATGGATTACACTGCGACTAATATGCTTCGAAACACTGAAGGCCTCGGTTATTTGAATAATTGTAGCCTTTAGAAATCATTGGACAATTTCAAACTCCTGTTAAACAGAAATAATCTCGATTCTTGCTCTGAGGAGAAACATTTCTAAATACGAGCATCTCAATGGAAGAGCTCTCTATCGAAAACTATCAACTCCTCAGATTTGATAGAGACAATGGTTCTAGTGGTAGAGGAGGAGGTGGTTTTGAAATTTATGCCACTGAAAATAGACAGGTTGAGCACATGGCTGACTGGAATCTGTGCACTACTGATCTTGAATATACATTGCACTTGGATCGGGTTATAGGTAAAAGACACTGGAGACACTTACATCACTACTAATATTTCTCATTGATGTACAGGTGAATCATCTGGAATCGCCATATGGAGAGTGTGGAAGTTTGCATCTGCCCAATTTCGACTTTTACAAAGAAACGGCTTGTAATCTGGAGTGTTCGGCGGAAAATGTTGTCAGTCAGTGTGGTTGCCACCTGGCCATCCTCAACAAGTCTGATGTTGCCACCTGCAACCCAGTACAGGTAATACAGTAGGCTATTCCCTCGCAGTCAGTGAGCTCAATTAATTCAAGTCCTTTATTGGAACTGTTGTGTACCATGGATATCAATGCATATGATTATTCGAGAAACATAGTCACACTGTAGCAGCAATTTCCGTATATGTATGTTACAGTGGGAACTGTAAGTATAATAGAAATACCTCACGAAGATCCCGACTCAGTGCTGGACTTATCTGTCTCTCTTTCACGATATTCATAATTCAACTTGGATTAGTAATCCGATGTTTGAACAGTTGGTGAAACATACGCAATATTTGGTAATGGTTGTGGAGGAGGGACGTTCGCATCTTCATCATTGATACATCCACGGGGGGGGGGGGGGAGCATTTTTCACATATATCAGTAGGTGAGTTGGCCTAGGATTAGTTATATGAATCTGGTTCTCCCTATGTGTATGAAGATGTCCATGTTAAGATTGGATTACTCATACGCCGGATTTTGCGCCCTTGGACCACAGGGTCATGGACCCCAGTGCCAAACGGGCCAAAACGAAGAGCTTGAGGTATACGTTCAATACTACTGGTTCTACTCCAACTTCAGACTAAATCAATGTATGTGTAAATCTTGACTAGAATAAATCTTTCACTCCTTTTCCTTCGCAGGCTAGGTCCGTTTTCAGGGCCAAGTCTATGTCAGCTGGGAATAGAAGGTTTATAGGTTCTTATCAATCTCATCAAACAAGCAAAAACGTGTTCCAGCAGAGAATATTCGCTTATATGAACGCTGGGCTAGGTTGTACTTGTATTTAGTCGGTCCATGTAACATAATCCTGAGTAAATCACATATTGTAAATATGCGATCTAGACAGGATCGATCAGGCCAGAAACCATTCTGCTCATCAACGAGAATCAAGTTCTTCTCCAGAAAGCCCTGATCATGCCGCCGACAGGTCCCGTATATAATGTGTCAGTGATTGAAAGAAGGCTTATACCTCCAAATTTCGCATATCCGTATGGGGTTGAAATAGCTTTGAGCTAAGTTGAAGCATCAGTGCAGTGTCTAAACAGTGATTATAGCAAGAACCCATGTCCATGGAAGATCCACGTTTCTCTCAAGGAGGTACGAATTCGGGGCCTGATCGCCATCTTTGGGAGCGTCTTCAAGCGGAGAATTGTCACCTTGTGTCGGGATCACGGAAACATGCCCACTTCCACCGAAGCGGCGCAAAACAGATGATTCAGACCTGTTTGGTTATTTCTGTCTCAATGCGAAGGTGGCCAAACATCGTTCGGTACGGCCCGATCGCGTGCCGAGCATTCCTGAATCAAGCTTTGCGATCAAACGAAAATCCTGCCCACCCAGTTCGCGAAATAGACCACTCACCAACGTTAACAAAACACGCTTTTATTTCACCAAATCTTCTCTTTAACATGTGAGGTTTTACAATCCATGACTAATGCTGAGAATAAAACAATAAATCACATCATAATTATAATGAATGTT
>JAUOBU010752019.1:0-10083 GCA_032360585.1 Nereis procera | reverse complement strand
CCATCATGCACAGCTACAATTTTAATCTAGGTGGCCATTCAATCAATCCACAGCTCCCACAAGCTGTGATTCAATCAACTTGACACCCTGTAGTCCTGAACGGGACATCAAACTCTACCCAAACAATCAATCAACCTGAAGCCAAATCCATGTGGCTATTTCCTCCATTTCCAGCTGACTGACATGAGCAGGGGATGGATGAAATAGCCATGTGGCCAGATCTTATTCTATACAACAGTTTGCCTTTTGTTTCAATCAAATTGGACTATTAGAAGCCACCCATATACTCAAAAGACAAGATACCCACGGCTGATTAGAAGATTTTAGGTGTGACAGGGTTGAGTCAAATGACACTGAAAGCCATAGCGTCTGTGGGCAATTTCAACAGCTCTAAGCAGGAATAGTTAAGTGAAGACCTTATCTTACAAGTCCTTTCAGTAGTTAAGTATATTTGTCAATGTTATATAAGGTTATCACTTAACCCTTTCATTACTGCATCAGTTTCCATCCATGTGGCTATCTCATCAACTCGCAGCTCACACTAGTGAGCTGCTAATCGATGAAGTAGCCCCATGGCCAGATCTTATTCCCTATTATTGTTTGCTTTTCATTTAAATCGGTTCAGATCATCAGAAGCCT
The DNA here is from genome assembly GCA_032360585.1 of Nereis procera. Lineage (NCBI taxonomy): Eukaryota > Metazoa > Annelida > Polychaeta > Phyllodocida > Nereididae > Nereis > Nereis procera. The sequence goes on along the minus strand of JAUOBU010752019.1, from coordinate 9,444 downwards.
CCCAGTTGGACTTTAGACATGATATTCAAGGGTGATTTTGGGCATATCATAGTGAAAAGGTTAAATCCAATACAAGAGCTCTTCCCACTAGCAGGCATATTGTCACAATCAAAGAGCCAGCAGGTGAAAGAATTGGTCAATTTACCATAAGTTTGTGTACCATATACCACCAAATAAATGAACCTGCAGTAATGTACGTGCTCTTTCATATTTGACCCTTTCACCACTATAACCCTCAAATCACCCTTGGATATTCTGCCTTTTAAGTCCAATCAGATGGCTATCAATAGTCCGATTTTACTAAAAAAAAACCTGTGTTGTAGAGAATAAAATTTGGCCGTGTAGCCATATTATCAATTCACAGCTCACTCACGTGAGTTGTGAATTGATGAAATAGCCACATGGATGAAAACTGATGAAGTAGTGAAAAGGTTAAGGATATGCAAATTACTTTTTTAATTTTTGGATGGTTGCAGTGATATCAACCTAAATGAGTACAGGCTGGTCAGAAACAGCCAGTGCACACTTTGCCGGGTACCATACTGTATTATTCCAAATAGACGTGCTGGGAGCATGAGCAAAATTGATGGAAGCAAAATACACAACATGCCCTTTTCAATTGTAGGGGCATTATTCAAACCTTGACAGTAATTGACATGTCAGAAGGCGGACTGATGATCCACGCTCGCCAGGCACAACGCTGGCTTTCTAAGCAAATCATGCCAAAAATACTCCACGAATATGGGCGAGTTCCTGCTACAGCCAGCGATGTGAAAATGTAGCTGTCTGAATGTCCACACTCCTCAAATAAAGTAGAGGACTGGGAGACTGCACGGATATAAAACTCAATTTTTTTTCTTGGAGAGCTATTGATCTTCTGTTGGTTACGAAGTGAAGTGTTGAGCTCGGTTTTGTATATTAGTGAGTTCTCACAGCATGTTTCACTGGAATAAAAAACATGAGTGCATTGGTGTCGGGCCGGAACTTGGAATGTCAATATGATCCAGTAGGCTGAGATCGATAAGAGTCAGTGAGTATTGATCTAGTGTTAGTGGAGATGGAGCATTCATGAGAACTCTATGAGTGACAGAGGAAACTGTGTAACTATTGTCAGGGTGTGAGTTACTACCATAGCTCGATGGGTGTCCATGTGATGAAGTAGAGAGATTATGGCCATGTTGACAATGTTGATTCCTTCTGACGTGTGTATCGGTGAGTAGTGGGAAGATGTCGCTTCTTTTGCTCCAGATCAGTACGATGATGACACTTTGTGACGAGACGTTATTGATGTCTAAAGCATCCTCAGCAACCACATCAGTCACTCCATCAGGATGTAAAGCGAGATGAACAGAATGTCATGCACATTGAATACACATGAAATGCACAAGGTAGAGGCTCATTTCTTCCATTATCAACACCCCTCTCTCTTCTCGCCACTCATACCTCTCCCCCGTGACTCCAACACACTATCTCTCTCACTCTCTTTCTCTCTGTCTGTCTGTCTGCCTGCCTGTCTGTCTGTCTGTCTGTCTGTCTGTCGCTCTATCTATCTATCTATCTATCTATCTATCTATCTATCTATCTATCTATCTATCTATCTATCTATCTATCTATCTATCAATCTATTTATTTACCAATCTAGCTACCCATCTATCTAGCTATTTATTCTTCTCTCCCTCTGTATGTCTGCATCTCTTCCTGTTTCCAGCATTTCTGCCATCCTTCCTTCCCTCCCTCTCTTTCTCTATCCCTCGGAATTTCTTCCTCCATTGCTCTCCACTTCTGTATCCACACGCACTAAACAGTACAAATTTTCAAGTTATCTGAAAAAAAGATGAACTGCATCATTCAAATTTTGATCGAATGATAATAGTGTCATTCTGGTTGGCCGGAGTCTTAGTTGAGATATTCAATATACTGAATGGACTACCTGGGATGTCACCTACAGATGACGTCATGTATAGAAATCAACCGTGCAGCGATGTATATGACAGTGTTCATCTCTGGTGCAATTTTAGATAAGTGAATCATACTCATGATTAGAAGTTTTTGTGAGTGAATCACATACGCATGTCCTATTGACTGGTGTTTCAAATGCAATGAATTGAAATAAACCAGCTGCCGCATACTTGAATATCCCTGGACCTCTTCACTACTACATCAGTATGTGGCCATTCGATCAATTTGAGAACAGATATAACTCTGTCCAGCCATCCAATCTCCAACTCTTTCACTTCCTCATCGATATCTATCTGTGTGAATTGATGGAATAGCCACATGACCAAATCTTATTTGAATTGGATCATTAGAAGCCATGCAATTAGAGATGAATGACACAATGACCATGGTTGATTTCATCAGTAGGGTGGTGATAGGATTATGTTGAGCAATATAATTATTTCTAAGCCTGAATGGGGAGCAACAAATACAGGTGATATATCATTCGATCCTATATTCAGTAGAGAGATATGAATATGTGACACTATTAGCGGCTTTATAGATTGCCCCTACACCACCTTGTGCTCTCCATGCAGATCCTGACTACTCCAAACTTCCTAGTGAATGAAGCTTATGATTTTTATAGGACTCTCATGATCCTACTCACAGTCACCATCCTCATAGATGCTTGGTCACATTTATGATGTGTCAACTGACATATCTGACAATGATTATTCAGCAAACCTCAAACCCTATGTGTATTCTAACGAGTGCGATATTACAATTTATTCCCACAGGATAGTATTTTCTGCTAGAATGTCTTGATTTGTATATCCTTGTTTGGAAAGAATTGATAACTGGCGCAGCAAGCAAATAAAAATTCACAAAGGTGCCCATCATCATAGGTAGCATGCATCATGATCCTTGAATTTGAAAACTCTAGGTTCATTCATTTAGAGGGAGAGAGGGAGGTAGAAATAGAGCGAGTAAGAGAGGAGTATAGCGAGTGAGAGTGGGAGAGAGAGACACAGAGAGAGGAAGAGAGATAGAGCGAGAGCAAAAGAGGGGTGGAGTGAGGAAGATACTGAGGAGAGAAGGAGATTGAAAGAGAGAGAGAGAGGGAGAGAGAGAGAGAGAGAGAGAGAGAGAGAGAGAGGGGGGGAGAGAGAGGGTGATGAGGTCAGGGGAGAGGGAAGAGTGTAATGGAAGAAATGAGCCTCTACCCTGTGCATGTCATGTGTACATAAAAAAACATTTTTCAACTAAACAATAGGCAAGCTACTTGACAAATGGTGTAAACACTATGAATTCATATATACCAATACTCATATATGGATGGTATTCATGCTCACATGTCATTCAACCTGACATGATGAAACAATACATAATTGTGCATGAAATACAGCACAAAGCGTGATGAATTGGCAAGAACAGAGAACTCTTCAGCAATATGATGAAGGACATGGACATCAAACCCCGCCGAGATGTATCGGGTTGAAAAAATTCAAACATTGAAATAAAATACACACACATCTTATAATTGGTGTTGACGCTGCACACAACCTACACAATCTAATCAACTAATAGGTGTGTGTTTCAAGTACACTTTCCAGAGGCTGAGATAATATTTTCCAATCATATGCTTGGCTCGGAAGGCACCAACCTTTGATTATTCTCAACCCATACCCTGTCTCACTGCTTCGTGAGAATTTGTAAGTATGAAGTGGAATCTTTCACAGAAGCCACAGTGATGGACTACTGTGAATCAGGAGAAATCTACCTCCATCATCGGTTTTTCAACCAATCAAAATTGTGGAAAGTCAAATCTCGGAAATGGCTACGATTGAGAGATATGTTCGGATGGAATTCCATTTCCACCCAGTTTATAATGATGTGGCGTATTTTAAGCCTTTTGTTCAGAGCAATTTGCTTGTCTCGATGACCATATTCGAGTCGAGAATATTGAAGAAAATGTCCAACCAAACAAGCTGTTGATATCAAGTGCAGACTGATTTGATCTGATAGCAGGTGTATGACTAATCAATTCGTCCTCAGTGCTACTAGAATACAAATGGCCAGGATTTACTCGGTAATGCTGCCATTGACATTCATATAGGGTAATGTGTGAGGGTCTGCTATCACTGGCAGACATTCAGTGTGGCTTGCCTTTATGTAATAAGATTAGCAATGTATCAGATCTCAGACTTCTATGTAGAGCTTGATTGCCTCAACAGTCATCCTCAATATGACTAATGATCATTTTCCAGTGGCTCTGCTTGTAATCATTCCAAATATCATTCAAAATGCGGAGTATCACCATCCTAAGCGATTATCTTATCGTTATAAACCTTTATTTCAGTTGACTGTTGGATTCTGTCAAGACTCCTCAACTCCATGAATAACTTGGCCTAATGATTCATTGTAATCACGCCCGAAAGACATCCTGTCACAAGGTGTTTTCTGCCCGAAACAGATCAGGCACCTTGCTCAATTTATTAATTACCTGACATATAACAAGTAGATAGCATATTGGTGATCACAAACTATATTAGTTCTGAAGCCCAATTTTGGTTTGGTAGTTGAATTGCATTCGCTGTTTATTCATGGAATAGGGTCAGGCAGTGATCTTTGGGATGTTCACTCGGTGAATGGGTCCTCATTTAGTCACTCACAAACAGTAGCTGGCATAATACCAATCAATTTAAAGTAAGCTCGGCACATGACACCAACAGCTACTGCTAGGCCAATCATATCAGGAATGAGACTGACCAGAAATCTACAAGAAATTCAAGTCTATCGCCATCTGTTGTTCAGATGGATAAGATGGGAAGCTGTTCCCCTTAAACAAGTGTAAATGAGCTCAGCAGGTCAAGGCTTTTTTTTCAGCAATACCTGCACATTCTACCTGGATTGATTGATTGATTGATTGAGTGAGTGAGTAGTGTTTCACATCTCTTTGACCTATACTTGACATGCGGGCCTATTTGTGTTGCTACGCCAGAGGAGTCTCTGCATATATTTGAGTACTACAACATTCTCATGTGCATGAACTATTATGTTTTTTGCAGCCCACAGAGTGCGGACTGTATCATGTCACTGATCAAGGATCGTCTACTTTCTTCATTGATAGCTGTCTGGATTATATTACATGCACACTCGGATTCTATCTGATATATCTATATCAGAAATTCTCCCAATATGAGATGATCTACAAGTGGAGATTTACAAATGTATGCATGTGCAAAGACATGAGCATTTGTGTATTGTGTCAGTGTTTGGAAGAAAAAAACAACTTTCTGCAGCTATAACGAAAAACACCATACCCATCAATGATATTGTTTGTATGACAAATCAATTCCACCTGTGCTGCCAGTATACAAATTGCCAGGAAAGGCTGCCATTGGCATTCATGGAGGGCAACAAGATAGGGTCTGCTAGCAGAGGCTGACATTCCGTGGGGTTATAATCATGTGACAAGATCAGTAGCGTATTAGATCTCAGACTTCTATGTGAAGCTTGATTACCTCAACTGTCACTCTCAAAATGACTAATGATCATCTTCTACTGGCTCTGCTCATAATCTGCCTTCACTTGATTCCTGCCTCGTGATCATGTTCGAGTAGGGGTTTTTCTTTAATTGCCTGAGTAGTATCATTCTACACAAATACTTCATCATACTTCCCTCTTATCCTGCTGCATTATTTTGTGTGAAATGTTCGGTATTTCATTGAATGTCTCACGGATACTACTGGAGCTGCCACAAAATCAACTGCAATAGACTAATGGGGTAACTTCAAAACACAGTCCTAATCCAGAAAGACAAATTGTTGCTACACAAAGGATATGTAATATATAGGGTTGTATCCACAATTGAACTTAGCTCGACTTTGCCAATGTTGAGGTTACCCCATGTGTAGCCTTTGCTGCAGCCATTTTTTTGTCAAATTTGTATTCAAACTAGAGACTTAGACGTCTAGAAAATGGAGACGTATCCTATAGGGGTGCAACAACCATTGCAAATAATCCTCCAAACAGAGGTAGCCTTTGCATGTGACACCAATAGCTAATGCTAGTCCAATCCTGATAGGATTGAAAATGAACAGAGTTCCATAATGAATACACGTTGTATATTAAACAGATTGCCAGAATGAGAATATATTCCCTGGAAACAAAGTGTACTGGTTTCTATCAAATCATGAGTTGTCAATATATCCTCGAGATGGGAATGACCAGCTCATTTCAACTGGAAGTGAATGATGGGATATATTAGCAGATATTCTCTCAGAAAGTGATTATCTTTTTTTTCTTCAAGATATAAGGACCAGATTTCATTCCATGCACGCAAGTCTAACACCACCATGAACTGAACTCTTTCTCTGAACTCTCTCTTCATCAGTTTCTATCACTGTAGCTAATTCATAAGTCTGAGACACTGGGCGAATGTCTTGCTAGACCGGCATCAACAAGAATAGGTATCTCTAATTCAAGTTTTGCTGTGCTGAGCATGGGTGAGGTTTTCATGATACAGTGCTTCAAAGTCATGGACCAGTGCCCATTTGTTGTATGTGGCAATCTACGAGCATTTGCAATAGAATATCCAATTTAATTTTTTGATGTCCCTAATGGTTATAATACGCAGGTAAGGTACATCTTACATTTGATATGGCTGAGGACGGACTAGCCACTCCTCCAAGTTTCCCAAGAGGACAGCTTAGTGTTATTCGTGTCATGATAGGATACCATTACCAGTCTCTCTAGAGTAATCAAAGGAGGGTTTGAGCCTACGATGATGGCAATGTTGTTATGTATCAGGATGTGAGCAATAACAGGGCAGCCCATATAATGACAGAGGACTGGTTTAACCCTGCATTTCTATACTCCGACCCACACTCATGCAACTTGTTTATATCACATAGCACGTATCTGTGCCTCATTTATCACTCATGTCTGTACTCTGGCCTACACTCACAACATATATACATCACTTATTGATGCCTTATTTGTCATATATGTTTATACTCTGACACACACTCATATTACATATGCATCACATAGCACTTATCTATGCCTTATTTGTCATACATGTTTATGCTATGACATACAATCACATTATACATACACCAGATAGCAGTTATCTGTTCCTCATTCGTCATACATGTATATACTTCGAATCACACCCTCATTTATACATACATCAGATAACACTTATCTGTACCTTATCCGTCATACATATCTATACTCTGACCCACAGTCACATTATACATACATCAGATAGCAGTTATTTGTGCCACATTAGCACGAGCTGTGAATTGATGAAAAGCCACATGAATGAAAACTGATGAAGTATGAGAAGGCTTAATCTTTGTCGAAGATGGAAGCAACTGCACCTGCATGCGCAATGTTAATCATATAAAAGATGAGAAAAGGTCATCATTTCATGACTTACTGGTGCAATACCTCCCATTATGGACCTTTTGTATTACTCAAGTGAACACTATGATGACCATTGTGAGTCAACTGAGAAATCTTTAATGTGGCATGTGCGGCTAACACTGGATAAATTCATGGCAGTCAGAGGTCGAACATTTCCCCACATAAATTGAAGTCATCGTTGCATGGGGTTGGCATTAACTGTGACCTGTCAACTAACAACATTCCCATAAAATGTGTATCTGATGAGAATTTAGGGAGGAAGATGCCTAACCCTCCTTCTATGTAATCCATTTTCACCCATGTGACTAGGGTGAGCTGGGAATCAGGGAAATATGGCCAAATCTCCTTTCTCACTACCTTACGCCTTTCATTTCATTCAAATCAGACTATTGGAAGCCTTTCAAGCAGTCTTGGGAGATGTGATATCCAGAGATTATTTGGGGGTTATGGAAGTGGGAGGGTTAAGGAGACCTTGCTCTGACAAAAAATGTTTTTCATGACAAATATCCATATATTTTGACACCATTTAGCATATATTCACTGAATCCATGCAGTGAAAAGGGTGAGGCCATCTCCTGATCCAAATGTGGATCATCTCATTTTGCGATAGCTGTGATGTGCAATAGGTAATAAAACACAAGTGTATGCATTTTGACCGATATTGCAGACAATGATGCAGATATAAGTTGCATTCCCATGAATATTACAGATGCCCATTCGACACAGTCACGTAATTTACCATCTTACATACATTTTTTTGCATGAAAGCACATCACAGCCCTCGCCATGAGCCAAAAGTTGAAATAACATGGATTTCCTACACTTTTAGAAAAATGAATCTTTTAGTTGTGCATTTATAGATTCAAGAATAAATCATGGCACACATATGTGTGTGTCTGTGTCTGTGTGTGTGTGTGTGTGTGTGCATGCATGTGGATGAGTGTGGGTGTGTGTGGGCGGTGGGTGTGTGGGTGTATGTGCGGGCTCATTGGTTTTTGTCTGTGTCTATGTGTGTCTGTGAGTGTGTAGGGTCGACTTTCCTTGGTTTATAAATTAATGGCCCGACACTGAATACATTGAAAAGTTTGTACAGTTTAGATCTGTGAGATGATGGCATGTGTGTGGATGTTGTAATTTGTCATTGATGATATTCACAGGGTCCTCAACAACCTAATTAGCAGTCTCATTAGGGGAAGAGTAAGATGAATTGCCAGGCTCAGAACATAATGCTTCGTTAATTTCATGCTTCAGTGTATTATGAGCATGATGACTTTCTGTCATCTCTCTTTTTCTCTCTCTTTCTTTCTATCTATCTATCTATCCATCTATCTATTTATCTGTATGTCTGTCTAACTGTCTATCAATCAATCAATCTATCTATCTATGGGTTGCTTAGTGATTGTTAGCTGATTCACTAGAGATAGCAAGCCATCTTTCTCTGAAACTTGAGCAGCTGGCACATCTCTCCCGCGAAAAGCATGATCTAATGAACCGGATATTGATCGCCAAGGAGAATCAACTATTGTAAAACATCAGCATTGTGAAGAGATATGGTGTATGGTGACCAATACAGGCATGGAAAATGATATGTCTCCACCAACACCAGGCTGCTTCAACAGTGCTAGCAAATGTTTCACTGAGGTTGAAACCCCTTCCACTAAAATCGGAAATGCAGTTATCATTATTGTCGCCAGAGTTGTAACCCTTTGCGCCATTGTGGTTACTGGGAGTTGCCATTAAACTGTCTTTAGCAAGCCTTCTACTGTTAAATGGGGTGAACTAGGCCAGATGTTAACGACTGTAGAAGGCTTGTTGGTCATGTGAATTGGTAGTGGGCCATCTAAATAATTCAGACTGTTATTTTCCAATGCTTCCAGGTGCTTTTAGGAACCTGGAAAACTCATAAGTAGTAATTGATGAGATGTGGTTGCGTATCGATGGGTGCATGCGAGTTTGCAAGACGGAGGGGAGAGCAGGATAGAAAAAGAGAGGGAGAGAGAAAGAAAATGATAGGAACGGAGAGAGAGAGAGAGAGAGAGAGAGAGAGAGAGAGAGAGAGAGAGAGAGAGAGAG
>JAUOBU010748687.1:0-16625 GCA_032360585.1 Nereis procera | reverse complement strand
AAGCAGGCCAGACATGTTCATCCCCGTCCACCCTATACATATATAAACATATGTATGTATATATATATATACACACACACACACACACACACACACACACACACACACACACATATGACGTGGACGTGGCTGTTGGGTGCCTGGGGGGGCATGAGGGAATGAGTTGTCTGCAAAGCCCAGTATAGTGGGGCTTACTTGCAGGCGTTTCATCACAATCATTCCGTTTGGGTGCCTTGTTCATGGTATTAAACCCCATCGGGATGACTGTATGGAGCCTTTGTATCCAGTGGTATTCAATATTATCCCTGAGGACCTTTGCAAACTTGGTAGATGGATCTGCAAAGATGAAATCCAGGACATGGATTTCTATGTAATTGATGCCCGTGTGGTCAGACCCCTTGTAATGATTGGCCACATCAGGCATGTTTTTTGGGATTGGATCATATTGAAATGTGCCTGCATACGGTCCATGAGTTGGTTGCTCATTTATCTGTTCAAGAAGTACAATGAGAGATGTGTTCATGACCTGGGATCCAGGGGCGGTATGTTTCTAGAAAGTTGTACACTGCTACGATACCCTCATTGTGGGGTATGTTAGTGTACAGGCTGGTTACATCAAAGGTGGCAAGTATACTGTTTGGGGATTTGTCCAAGATCACTCAGCTTTCTCAGGAGGTCTGTTGTGTCCTGAATGTAGGAGTGCACCTTGGGTAGGTGGGGCTGGTGGAAGTGGTCCACTAGCTCGGAGATGCGCACTGTGAGGCATCCATTTCCGGATATTATGGAACGTCCTGGTGGTGGTAGTTGGTGAAAGATACACTTGGGCAGTTCTTGGGGTGTCATGCAAAGGATGAGAGGTTGTTTTGTTGCTCATTTCTCTATGTTTGCATAACTCATTGATAGAGTTGGTGATAATGCTGTTGTGGAATCCAGTCAGTGTCCCTGTCTGTGGTTGACAGAAGTTGGTGTCCATGAGTTGTCTTTGGCCCTCTGCCACATAATCTTCAAGGTCCTGTATGACTACAGCTGAGCCCTTGTCTGCAGGTTCGATCACTATGGATTGGTTCTGTGTCCATCTTCTTACAAGACAAGTTTGAGCGAGATTGTCAAACATGTGACAGCTGTGAGAGTGGAAACGTGAATTCGCATTTATTGCTGATTTTTCATCCAGGATGTGTGTTATAATATAGACTTTCTTTCCTATGTATAACTCATCATTTGGGAATATTGTTTGAATCGATATTGGAAAAAGTGATTCTTTTCAATCAAAACTATCTGAACGGTACTTGAATATTTCCACAAAACACCGGGGCATAAAATTGGTTAGACTACAGGTATGAAAACGATGGTTATACTGTGTGATAAAATATCCTTTTCGATGAAACTTAACTCAATTTAGGTCTGGAACCCGAGTGGGCCAATACAGCTTCAGTATGTGACATGTGGTCCGTTCATAAAGAGGGATACGAACCCTGGGGAAAGCTGACTTTCAACCCCCTCGAGCTGAGATCTACGATATACATTCAATTATCAACAGTGAAGCCACCCTCATTCAATCCAGGTTATAAATAAAGCATCAATGTGGCGGGAAACACTAATCTAAGCCTTTCACAACTACAGAAATTTCCATTCATATGGCTATTTCACCGATTCACAGCTGACACTAGTGAGCTGTGAATAACTGAAATAGCCCAATGGGCGAATCTATTTCCCTACTACAGTATGCATTTCGTTTCATTGAAATCTAATCCTAAACTAAGCACATAATTACTTGAAGTTGATCTGAAGTTAAACTAAGAGTCCTTGCACGTGGACAACCGAAGACCCACAAGGGCAACAACTAGAAAACAAGCCGGAAATTAAGATATTAGCTGAGTTAAGCTCATCTAGCCCTGAACTAAGCACATAATAACTAAAGTTTAGCTAAAGCTAAACTAAGAGTGGTTTCATGTAGAAAAGCTAAAGCACAGGAGAGCAACGATTAAAGCACCGAGTTTAAGACGATTTAAGGAGCATTTTGAGAGCATGTAAACCATACATGTATGAAAATCACAGGCACACCCTCCTGAAGGAAGCACTGCCATTTCAATGTACAGAACGCAACATAGAGGATGGCACCTCTGAAAACTCAATCATGTCATACCTGAGTGCCAACAGCAACTACATGACAGCTAAGCAAGCGAACTATACCGAAAATAAGAAGCCTAGAACTGATAGTACAGGTGCTACACCTTTATAACACATAGACCCTGTGTTAACAGTGCTACAGAGGCACTCCTCTTGAGGGGGTGCCGCCAAACCTATACGGAATGGGGTGCTGGTGCTTGCATAAGTACAGTATTAAAGTCCTCCATATTCAGAAAAGCTGAAGCGTAGAACCCTCTGGGTTGCATGTAGAGAGGGACAACTGAAAAGGCTGGAGGCGATCTGAATAGTGCTCAAAAAAGAACAATATCGAGAGACCCCGTATATTTTTCAATTCGTCATGTCCAAGCAAAGTTGAAAGAAAAATAGCACTGGATGGCTCACTCCACTTTGGAGTTCAGATACTAGATGTCGGGCAGTTGGTCGGGAGATTGCACTCCTCTTTCAAAAGATTTTATTTGATATATCTTCAAAAAAAAAGTATTTTTGTGAAGTTCGAATGGAGGTGGTTAATGCCTGGTAATGCAGAATTCGAGAGTAAGATGGTGCAGTATCTGATCACCCAGTCTTATTTGGGCCGACCAGGTAAAATTAGATCAGAACAGACAGATCAGTCCATCAACTCACCTGTTTCTTCAACGATCTTAGCACTGAGACCATTGTGAGCCTCCATTATGTACTCAACTTTATTCGAATTTAACATCTCCTTCAGCAGTTTAGTTCTCATCTGAAAATAGAAGGTTATTTTGTGTGAGAAGTGGAGTATTAACCATTTTACTACTTCATTCATTTTCCTCCATGTGGCTATTTCATCAATTCACAGCTCACGCTAGTGAGTTGTGAATTGATGAAATAGCCACAAGGCCAGATCTTAATCTCTACTATAGCTTGCTTCTCATTTCATTGTGATCGGACCATTAGAAGTCTTCCAACAGGACTTGGAAGACACAATATCTAAGCTTGACTTTTGGATTATTGTAGTGACAGGGTCAATCACCGTCAAGAATATGTTTATCCGCTCTGGGCGGGGCAGGTTATACTTTTTACGGAATCCCACCGCATGGACTGTGCATTGCATTGATATCCAAATCCCACCAGAACCCCCTTCCTCCTCCACATTTCACTTGATTGGCATTGCTCTAAGGAATAGCACAGGAGCAGTGATTGTTTTTGTGTGATTTCGATGGCATCATTGCATTGAATATAGCCTTGCCATAGAGCTCAAGATGTGAAGTTTCCGGTTGAAATCCACACTACAGATCGTCGTGTCGAAATGAAATACAAATTCTAGAAGGGAACTTTGAAATGCTTCTTAGTGTATTGCACCTTCAGGGATGGATGTTTGTGATGAACGTATCTTGGAGTGGTTCGCCTATTTTTGTGATCACAATCATCATCACCCTCACTCAGAACCATAATATACTGCACGGACTGGAGAAAGCCTAAAAGCATGAATGAACTAAGATTGGCTAGAAATGTGCTGTGATATGGCAATAGTCTCAGTGGATGGCATTATAAATGAGAAACACAATATTGTACTGTTAATTGTGCCGTGAGATGAACTTGCAGCACCAGTGTGCTTTTTGAACAGGCAGGATTTCACTTGGCAAAGTATGCTGATGGCTGGCTGTACCTGGTGGTGTGGGGGCATTACTGAGCCACTGTATGAACGCTTGTCCATTACACGCTGTCCTACTGTCCTCACTGAAAGAGAAATCAATAGGTCAATATCATGATGGTATTATCACATCTACTGTATAATGCATCAGTTAAAACTCCACAGTGCTCGATGTGTCATCACTAAAAGAGAGAAGAGATTAAAGAACAATTAGCATATCCATATGAACCGCTTGCATCCCATGAAGATCTTTCTTATCCTACTGGATATACTCAAGAATGAGACGATAAATTATTTGAGGTGCTTGTTGAAGATAAATGATGATTGATAGACAAAACTAGAGAACAAAATCGACATCTAGAGCTTCTTATTGATCTGTAGGAAAAGTATTGTCATGAAGTAGAGACTCACATGAAGCAAAATGGAGAACTAAGTGAACAGATAGAGAATTAAAATCATTATATCCATGAACTAAAGGAAGAACTAGTATGTGCAGAAAACATAATAGCATGACGATGTTTAAACACAAGCATGAGAATATCAGATTACCATCAGTAATCACTCTTAGACAGAGTAAAACGTATGAGCATGATGATTCTCATTCAATAGAAATAAGTGATACATCATCGGATGACGATTTCAGAGACAGAGACCAAAATGTCCTTACAAAAGACCATAAAACCCTCCCGTTTCCACATATTCGAAGTGGAAGATGGATGTGAATTTATGGGACTGTTTGAAAACTATTGTGAATTCAAAAGAGTACAGCCTGAGCATGAAGGACAAAAAACATGGTTGTTCAAATTATTGATGATAGGAGTGGCATTGATACAGATAACAAGTTTACCAGAGGGATCATATCGGACTTTTAAAAATTTGAACAAGTTGTTTACTGAAAGATATATCACTTCGTTCATTTGAGGCATATGTTTGTTTGAAGAGGCTAAGTTACATAACCGTAAATTGAAGAAAAGCAAAAGAGTTCAAGCACTGTACACGGATTAGGTTTTGTCTGGCAGTAAATTGGGTAAAACTGATTGTGACTTTATGTCAGTCTTTATAAATGCAGTGCCGACCAAGTATAAGGCCATGATTATTTCTGGTGATCCGAATAGCCTTGAGACAGCAGTCACAATAGCACAATCAGCAGAGGCCATATATGTGGAGCATCAGATAATGAACTCAAAGGACAAAAATCAATGTTGCCATTGTGTTAGGAAATAGGTCAGAAGAAGACACAGTATTGAAACCAGTCATATGTGCTCTAAATGACGTAAAGCAACAGTTGTCAAAGCTGAAACCATTTGAGAAGGATGCCCATTCCCAGTCAAAGGGTCAGAATGTCAAACAAAATGTTAGCATTGTTCAGTGTTTCAACTGTGGAAACTTGGGACAATTTGCATCGCTATGTGGATATCGAAACCCAAATCAAATAATGTTGTGTTATGCATGTGGATGAGAAGGCCATTGAGCCAGGATTCATGATCAGTTAGAGAAAGAAGAAGAGGATGTCGAGGATATCAAAATGTGTGGAGAAGTCCACCATACCAGATGCAGTACCAACCAGTGTACATGAAGCCATCTCATTGTTGTTATTCAGCTCCACCATATGATGAGGGGCATTATCAGTCCTATCAACCTGATCACAAGGTCAAGGTTGAGATCAAGGTAAGAGGTATGGACAAAACCTACCTTCTGTCAATGGTAATCAATCAAATCAGCAGAATAGCCAACAAACAAACTGAAGACTGGCACCAGAGGTGAAGTGTGTATGTCTGATGTCAGTAACATAGATACACACATGGCACTCAAATATGATTTTGATGTGGATCAATATTTGAGTTTGTTACAGTATGAAGAATACACTGATAATTCGCCCTTGGCAAAAACTTGTGACCTGACAGATGCAGGCCAAAAACCAGACACAAATAAAATTCAAACTAATGACATGGACAGTGACAATATAGCTGCTGCCATACCTGATCAAGATGATGGAAATAAAGAGATAATGGTAAACATTCCAATAAGAACTAGTGAAACAGTCCCATGTGCTAATGTATTATGATTTAAAGATCCAACGTATGCTGCATATTATATGTCATGTCAAATTGGTAGGTGGAATGGTTAGGCACTGATAGATTCCGGTGCTGTGCAAGACTATTTGTCATGAGATACGTGTACTAAGTTGAAAATCAACAATGAAATTATATATGAGAATTTTGAAGGTGGAATTTGAGGCATCTTAGCCAATGATGTGAGCCATTTCACTATTATGGGACAAGTAGTTTGCATGATAGATGTGGGTGGACACAGTATCTCAGTGGAATATGCAGTAGTTGATACCCTCACTGATCATTGCATACTACGAGTTCCACTTCACAAGCATTGCTTATTACATGTACATTTCTCACATCGAACCATGAATGTATTGAAATCTGGAAGAGTGAGAGTGTCACAAATGATTTATATCCCACCAAACAGTATGGCCAGAGTACCTTGTAATGTTAGTGATACAATACCTGTAGGAAGTGATGGAATATAGGAAAAAGCAGTCTGCATGACTGAGTATGAGCTGTTAGCACCAGCTATCCTAACTACTAAACAGTCATCTAGTATAGTGATAGAAGTATTAAATTTAACCCACGAAAATGACGTTTCAACTCATTATGGATGATTATCGAATCATACCATTGATACAACATGCATCACCAGCTAGTGATTATCCCCAATCATCAAAGTTGACTATGGTAGAGGAAGAGAATTTTCATAGTAGAAATCCTGATAGGAGTTTATCTAAAAAGTCCATAGACCTCAAGAAGGCATCTGATGAAGTGCAAGATAATTCTTCACTGGAAGCTGACTAGAAGTATCTTTCTCAATTCAACATCAGTGAGGAGGCATTGACAGAAGAAGAAATAAATAAAATACATAAGCTATTGCTGCAATACAAACAATGGCCTATATATGATGAGTATCCTGAATTGGGATTCACAGATCTTATCAAGTATAAGAATGAACTCCATCCAGGTGCAATGCCCTTCGATAGCAAAGCTTATATATTGGACCCTGAAAAGACCAAGGTGCCTAGAACACAATATTATAGATTATTAGAGGAAGACATAATTGAAGTTTCGAAAAGTTCCTACTCATCTCCAATTATATTGATACAGAAACCAGCTGAGAAAATAAAGGGAACCACAGATGGGTTTTTTTTCAGAACACTGATTCATGCCTTTGGACTATAGACTATGTACCTCATATAATATCAAATTATGATGTGGATAGAGCTTTTTATCAAGTGAAATTAACTTCAGATCGAAGACCGTTGACAGCAGTCATGATCAGTTTAGGAGAATTCTAATGCAAACGAATTCCTATGGAACTAACTGTTTTACCAGCAGTCTAGTAAAGATCGATGAACCTAGTATTAGGAAAAGAATAATTATGTCTGTCATGCTATATTGATGATTTATTGATAGCTACTCAAACTGTGGATAATCATCTCAAACTGTTGGCAGAGTTAGTCAATCATTTGAGAGAAGCAGGTATCAAGTTACAACTTAATAAATGTGAGATTGGAGTGACCAAGTTGAAATACTTGAGATTTGATATATCTGAGGATGGATTATCGGTTTCAGAAAATCGACTAGAAGCTACTAAGGAGCTGAAGAGACCCACTACGAAAAAGGCATTGAAATCACAGATGTGATTGTTATCGTATTTCAGATGATTCATAAAGGATTTCAGCATGACAGCTACACTTTTGACTGATTTATTGAAGGTACAGACTGAGTACAAGTGGAGTGATAAGGCGGAAATACCTTGGCAATCATCGAAAGATAGTATGTTGAGGCCACCTGTATTGACTTTCCCACAAATGGGATGTCTGTATAGATTACATACTGATGTCAGTAGAGGAGAAACTGCGTATATTTTGACTCAGATCATGCCTGAAGATCGATGGATCAAACAACATCCAGGTAATAATGGGAGAAAAGCATCAGAACGGCAAAGAGAAAGACCCATAGCATATGGATCAAACTCTTCACTAGACAGTCAGAAGAATAATGCAGATACCTATTTAGAAATATTGACATTAGCAGTACAGTTGAATGAATAATATCTGAGACCCCCAGTGAAAGTTGAGATAGTCACAGACCCCATAGCATTGAAATATATGATGAAACCTACATCTAGTCCAACTCTAGTGTCTCGTTGGATAATGTACAAACCATATGTGGCCACCAAAGAACGGATTTGGACATATAGTTGCTTATTAAGATAATGAGACATTACTAGAGAATCAGAAAAAGACTCAAGAAGTCCTTTTAAAGAGTCTAGACTTTGAGATGAAGAATGGAATTCTGTATTATACAAGAATTTCCAAAACTAAAAGGTTAGATAGTATGATTCCAATATTGAGATTAGCAGAGCCACATGAAATTATATCCCACTTGATGATACAATGCCATGAAGGGGAGACAGTATGTCTTCGATCTGCACAGAGAATATATGAGGCAAATATTTTGCGAAAGGCCTTTCGAGAATGTGATCAATTTCGAAAAGCTTCTCCTCATCGTCAGAAGACCTATAAAGTTACAAAGCTATTTACATCCAAGGCCCATTCCAGAGAGACCATTTGAGTGTATCACTGCTGATTACACAGCGCCCATTCCTGAGACATGCTCCCGAAAAGCTTACATACTGGTGATTGTTTGCGAGCTTACGAAGTGTGTTTTAGTATGAGCCATAGCTTGTCCCAGTGCAATTCAAACAGCCCAGATATCACATTGATATGTGATATCAGATTTTAGGTCTCCCTAGCAACACTTCACTGATCAAGGAGCAGCCTTCACTAATACATTGATTACCACACTTTTTCAGTTGTCGGAGATTGGAAAAGTATATGCCCCAGTGGGACATTATCAATCAACAGGGTTGGTTGAACAGAACATTCAGACAGTATCTGAATTGATGGCTCCCTTGTTGAAGGATATCAATCAAGGATGTGTTACTGAGCTTATAAATGGTTACAAATGACACACCAAGTATGACCACCCAATTGGCCCCATACCTATGTGTATTTGGACAACTTCCTTACCGGATGAGTGAACAACAGATAGAGTCAGTAACCATGGAAGGAATCAAAGGTGAAGCTGAGTAATACCTCTTGTGAATAATAGTTCAGTTGAAAGTAGTTCTAGATCTCCAGCCAGAAGAATATATTACAAGACTATCATGCAAGAAGTCAAGGCCGAAAGGATTCCAAATTGGAAGACTTGTGCTTTGAGGAAGATGCACTAGTTTATGTGAAGAACTTGTCAAAGGTTAGAAAAACCGATAGGTGGATCGGACTATTGGCTATTAGGAAACGTCTGGGATCAATCGCAGTAAAGTTAGAATGGCCAAATACTAAACAGGGTTGCTCAACGAAGATTACTCATTTAGGAGATGTGAAGCCACTATTCGCTGTGTTGAAGGGGAGAGTGTCTACAGAATAGTTGAGGACTGTTTCAGAAAATGAGGTGTTAGAAACAAACAGTACAGAAATGAAGCTAACTGAAGCACCAGTACATAGTAGAACACTGAGGGATAGAGGAACTATAAGACCGCTACAATATTATGGGAACCATTTTTCCAAGTCATCTAGTCATTTATATAGCCGAGAATAAACTCGCCTGAGAATTATTTGGAGTTGCTACGAAGAAAAGAGATATGGAAGAATATTATGAGATAAAGAAGGTCTAAGGTGAAAGATGAACAGAAGATGAAGAGAAGGAAGATTAAGTTCAGTTTTAGAGATATGCTCGTAATGATGAATATGAATTCCAAAGCAGTGGGAGAAGTTAAATTAAATTCCGGAATTTGTTGAAATGCTCCCACAGTATCTTTTGAAAAAACGATTGCATGGATTGCTTAACTAGTACTAACAGTGTACATATATATATTGCATATATACATATTCAGCACTAGTCTATGTGAGTGTTATAAATAACAATGTATGGAATGACCTGTCATTAACATATCCTACTGTTTGTTTGTCATGGACTGATGACATGTCTTAACTCTTCTGTAATATATATATATATATATATATATATATACATCATGTGTTCATGATCTATAACATATCAATGTCTTATATGAGTGTTGATAAGTGCCATAACTTAATGATGAGACAATGTAGTGATGGGATTGAGTAAGGCAAAAAAGTGAGGATAAGTGAGGATAAGAGAGGAAATGATCTGTCGACATTATATGGTATTGATAAGTGCCATAATCTGATGGTGGCACATGGGATAGTATTGGAGTAGAAGTTATAAGTGCCATGGCAGAAGATGAAAAGCGCCACTAATGAATGATAAGCTGAATTAAAGTGAATCTATTGAGAGAAAATCAGATGTCATGAGAGTACCAAAAGGGGATAGGGTGCTATAATGGTGCTCTCAACAGGTGGACTCACAAGAGCCCAGGGTGCGCAAAAGATGATATATAGTGCAAGGAAGAAATTGAAAGCCCTAATGTCTATCGAAGTATGAGGAACATACTCAATGAGTAGTATATAATGCACTAGAAGATGATTACAATAACAATAGAAATTGATTGATAGAGTAGCTTCAATGATTATTACATAAGGCACAAAAAGATGACAACAGGATTGGTTGATGGAGTGGAGTTATGGCCAGGTGTAACTGTGATAAGTGAATATTCGGAACAATTGCTCTAACTGGAGCTAGAAATTTGGTTGAAGTAAATAGAAATAACAAACAACTCATGTGTGTCCTTACTTCGTGAATCCAGACAGTTGCAATGTAGTGAAGTAGTTTGATGTATATAGTTAATTGTACATATTATGTGAGCGCATGAACCTTGAAATAAGTGGCTCCTCACTTCTGAATTAGAGTACATAATCCTCATCCAAGATCATGAGGATAAGACGCAATATCTCAACAATGAATACAATGCAATTTAGTTATATATACTGAATCCCCATTTTGCATGAATAATTACCAATGAGAATCATAAGTAGTGTTGCATGTTTGAGTATGATAGAAAAAATGGTCAAGATGAATTTGTAGAAAACTTTTGTGTGTGAGGGTAAGATGGTTAAAGGACATATATTTATAAAGCTGGAGGAGAAATAAACAATTTTGAGTGCACAGACCTCGGTAGACGCGTATACTTGGTTTTTGGAGAGTCTGGGACAAAAGTGGCGACATAACACATCATCAACCTGCGTGCTGATCAGCATGACGCCTCAGATATGTGTATAACACATTCCCTAAATCACTACAGAACCCTGGAACACTGTTGCAAAACATCAACAGGTCAAGTACCATATCGTGCATGACTGCATGAACAACGGGTACAACTGAGAAATGATATCGACCAGATGTTAGCTCGATGGTATCCTGTGTTTCCGAGGGTACAACCTGGAAGTGCCCTATAGTCCAAAATATTCGAAATTCGGAATGACGCCCTCCAAAATATAGGCGTACTTCCGCCTTTGGTCCCTTATGAATATCGGAAAGTAGAGTGAATCTACACTTGGATGGCGAAGTATTGAGAAGAGTCAACCTACAGTCATATAGTTAATCTGGTGCTGCCTCACAGGCTTTTCTGTGAAACCGGCAATTCCTCTAACTAGACATCTTAGCTAATTACAGTGACTGCCCACCTACAGTGACTGCTTACCTCCATTCTCTTGTGATATTAGGGCAAGTACTCAATATTTTGATAACATACTGTGATATTCTATGGAAAATGGATGGTATGAGAACAAAAGTAACTCCAGAATAAACAGTTCATGAACAATTGAATAAGACACTAGAATTCACTTGGCACTAGAATGTACAACCATCTGCTATTGTGAATGAAACTCCTACAGTTGATAGAGATGTGTTGTCAGGAGACTTATAGAGTCCCAATCTTCCTGAATCTTGTAATGTCAGTTCTGACATATTTCAGACACATATTGCTGACGAAGATGTGCGTGAATCACTCAATCCCCTCGTTATGCATGAATCATGCAATCCCATTGTAATGCATGAATCACGGAATCCCGTTATTACAATCCTGATGCGGTTGAGGAGATTAGGTGACTCAAGTGTCGAGATTCAACATGCCCATAAGTATGTTCAGATTCCTAAGCAAACAGAAAATAGCATTCACCAATTACCAGGATTAACCCCAAATGCATTGGAATCAGTTCCCTTTATAGGTTCATCAGCAACGAAACATGTAATTGACATGCCTGTATTTGAGGATGTTGCGGATCTTAGATCGAAGGACATTATGTCAAAGCTTGATGTTTGTTACCGAAAATCGAAATTGGCTTGGTCATTTGAGAAATCTCCTTTGCCTACAAATGATCTTAATTCAAAGATAGTGGCACATATGAACAGACAGACCTTGTTGCAATGAAAGATTTTCCATGTAGATCCAGACTTATCCCCTGTCTGTGATGAGATTGAAAAAGTATGCTGCCATAGATGCGGATAGTTTAATATTTGACATACAAGATCAAGGACATTTTGTGCAGGCGTCTTGATTTAGAATATTCCATGAGAATGTTTTTGGAGCTTTCTTAGGTCATGAAGATATATTTACGACTGCTGACTTGCATAGGTTGGCAAGGAAACAATCGATGCGGATAAAACGAAATGGCTATGAGATAGGAACTCTCATTATAGATATTGGGACATGTGACCTCATGAAATTTGATCATATATCTACCAATGCTGCCAGAAACTTGACATTTCAAGTGTGGAATTCTGCAGAATATGAAGTAATTGGAAAGTTGCTTGCCAAGCAAGTGATAATATTTGCAACCTCACCAAGGGACACCTCTCCCCATTGTCCTATGGAACCATGAAACTCATCTGATGGTCACAATGTTATACGTGTTGTAAGGCATATTCACAGCAGTGGACAGTATAGATCACATATATGATAACAATGACAAATTTGCTTCGTGAGCAAATTCTCTAAAAAGGGCATGAAATAAGTCATTAAGGTTTGATAATTATAGATATTAGGTAGGGTGATCATCAACAAAAAAGATAAATAATTAGAAGAATAAGCCTTGAATTTGATGTAGTCATCTTTAGTTTATTGTAGTATCATCCAACAAGTCCTAATTTCCAGGTCACTTCATCCGAAGGTGTTAATTGCAACAGTTTTACTAATTTCTGGTAACTTCATGATATCTCATTTTGAGGACTTGTTGAGACAGTTGTTTGAACAAATAGTTGAGTCTGGACATGTTCTCGCTTGTTTGCTGAGAACAAGATCCTGCATGTAGTAGTTTGTAGTAGTTTGTGGACTTGTTCAGTTTTTGAGGAGTACACTCATGTACCTTGTCTCAAAGTACGGCAGGGCTATTTCTCATCTTGAAAATCATGTATTTGGTTTTCGTTACATTTGATGTGAGCTTGTTCACGTTGAGCCAATGGCTTACTGCATCCAACTCCTTTCTAGGTGTGAACATGAGGCCTTCTCGTGATCAACTGGCGAAGTACATAGCTGTGTCGTCTACATATAAACCTACCCATCTATCTAGGTAAGAAGATAGGTAATAGTATGGTTACACAGTCACGGGTTTCGCTGCGGGTGTTCGGGGCGATGCTCGCACCGATCGTGATTGTCGTGATCGCGCGGATAGTCACGGGTATAATGTTTTGCGGGCGTTGTGCGGACGTTTGCGTTTGATTAGAGGGTGTTTGGAGGTTGAATTGCGGGTTTTTGCGGATGAAAAGGAATTATTTTTTGCATAATTTGTTGCAGACGCTCGCGGGCATATTGAGGGTGTTTCAAGTGTGTTCGGGAATAATAGGCGGATGTTTGCGTGTGGCGTAAGAGTTAGAGTATTGGTAACATAATTGTGCATTTGTCGGGGGGTGAACAGCGGGTACTTGGCGTGTGTTTGCAGGTTAGCTGCAGATGTTTCGCGGGTATATTGAAAAAATACTATAATGTTGCGGGTACCTGCAGTTGATATGCAGGCAGTGTATGGACATTCGCGGATTATCTGCGGGTGATTCGCGGGCATGTAGATTTGAAAAAAAAATTGTGCGGGTATCCGGGAGTGAATTGCGGGCATTTTACGGATATTTGCGGAAGACCTGCGGGTGATTCGCGGGTATGTTGATTCTAATAAAACATGTTGCGGGTGTCGGGGGGTTAATTGCGGGCATAACACGGACATTTGCGGACGACCGGCGGGTGACTCGCGGGTATGTTGAATCAAATTAAAAATTTTGCGGGTGTCGGGGGTTAATTGCGGACTGTTTACGGACATTTGCGGACGTTCTGCGTGCGACTTGTGGGTGTGTTTATTCAAGTGAACAATGTAGCGGTGTCCGTGATTGAAATGCGGGCAGTTTGAAGATGTTTGCGGATGTTTGCGGGTATATTTATTTAAGTGAAAGTTGTCATGGGTGAGTGTCGCACAAGCAAGTCAAGTCTAGTGAGCGTCGGTTTGCGGTTGAGTATGGGTGCTCGCGGGCATTGAGTATGTGTATTGTGTCTGTTTTAATCCCCTTATCAGGGAGATAAGACTTCACCGCTGACATTTTGACATCGTTCCCTCCCCCCCCCCCCCAAAGTATTGGACGTTCTAAATAAAAATGCAGCCTCCAAACGAAATGGTGTGGCAAGCCATCGAACACTTTAGAATAAAGCATTTTGGAAAAATGAAATTGAAAGAAGAGTTCGAGACAGCGATAATATTTTGACGATCAGTCTGCAGTTGAGCTTATTTACATACCCCTCTCCTTGAAAGATGCTTAAACAGTGACAGAAAAAGATTAGAAATATATGCATAATTAAGACATCTGTTCATTTCTATATCAGTAAGATAGTTCGACATTAACACCTGCACACATGCATTGTGTGATTATTAGTGATCAATATTGTTATCATCACTACTTTCATTAGTATTATTATTATTATTTTTATTGTTATCATTATTATTATTATCGTTATTATTATTATTATCATTATCATCATTATTATTGTTATTACATCATGTAGCTCATATGGCTGTATCACTCAACCATACCTTGACATAGAATATTAACATGCACTGAACGTAGATTGCAATAACACGCTATACATATCTCGGATATACTAATATATCATGCGACTGAATGATATTCACTCTACCATAGAACTATGACATGCTATTACACCACACAGCTAATAGTTATGTTTGATGCCAATGTAACACTTTCACTACTTCATATATTTCCTGCCATGTGGCTATTTCAACGATTCACAGCTCACGCCAGTGAGCTGTGAATTGCTGAATTAGCCACATGGCCAAATTTCTTTCTCTACTAAAGCTCATTTCTAATTTCATTGAAATCAGACTATCAGAAGCCTTACAATCAGACTTGAAAAACATGATATCCGAAGGTGATTTGGTGGTTGACGTAGTGAAAGGGTTAATACAATGATATTTTGTTTGTGGCACCATTCAGTGATAGTGGAGACCCTTTTGAATGATGAAGACTTCATTTCACAGGATACAGTATTCTATCACACAACTAGTACCTACTCTGGCATTGTACCTCTCTATCAAATAGGTACATCACATGACTAGGACATATCATCCTACAGTTCAACTACCAAATCACATATCTACTCCTCATCCTCCAGTAATCGGAATACGTTCAACGTGATCATGGATAACCTTGGATACACAGCCATTCCTTTCAATTAACAATTTCATCGTGATAACCCCGAATTGAGTCTCCAAAGTCTAATAGCGATTTGAATGAGATGAAAAGCAATTGCGCTGGGAATTGATTTCGTAGCCACATGACCAGATCTCGTTCCCTAAACAGATTGTTTTCCATTCAATTCGATTTAATCCATCAGAACCCTTCCAACAGTGCTTGGACACAACATCTTATGTGTCATGAACTATTTCCCAATGAAATTCTCTCAAATGGAGAAATAGATAATAGATAGATAGAAATTTTCCTATCCATGGGATTTGAAGCAGAAGGTATCCCTCCATGGGATGCCCCTGGCAGCGGAGAGGGCAGGAAATCCAGGATGGTCACATGATACTGACAAGAAGTCATGTAGACCAGATGGCCAATAGAAGAGGTTTCTGTGCTCTGCACTATGGTGGGCGCGTTTGTCTCTAGTTAAAGAATGTTCATTTCACCAGATGGTGAGATTAGTGCCAGATATTGGTTTAAGGTTGCAGGGGAACTTTGGAATGAGGGTGATTGGAGCCCTATATTCTTCAGGGCCCAGGCTTCTGTACAGGATCTCTCCATTCCTCTCATGAGAGGAGGGGGAAGGGTAGCTGGGCTGATGTGTGCTGGAGGTGGAATAAAAACACTTGGCATCGAGGAGTTGGTGGGCTTTTGGTTGGGCAAAGCTACCCATGTTTGTCTCAGCATGAGGCAAGATATGGAACTCTCTTGCTTCATGACCTTGGACAACTCTCTCACTTTCGTCAGATGCCAGCCGTTCTCCACTGCGTGGCTAAAAACATATTGGAATAATCTGGCTGCTGTATGAATGGGGCAACTTTTCACTGTTGCCAGGCTGCATCTGCATAACATGTCAGTGTACTCTTTGATCGTTCAATACACCACCCTCAAATTTAGAATTATTCCTTGTGTCTTGTTGTTATCAAAATCTTCATTAGCCAACTGCAGAGCCCTACTGCCAAGCAAAGTAGCTCTATCCCCCATTTAGCTGTGTAGCAGCTATATTCACCTCTTCCACTGGTCCCTGCATGTGTAGTCCCAGTAGATTCAGTAATAGTAGGGTTACACGGTCACGGGTAACTCCGCGGGTGTTGTTGGCCTTGTCCGCGAAGAGCGTGACCTGCGTGATC
>JAUOBU010747576.1:0-10091 GCA_032360585.1 Nereis procera | reverse complement strand
GAGTCCAGTCTGTGCTCCACTCTCACCTGCCCCTCTCATGTTCCAGTCAGTGCTCCACTCTCACCTGCCCCTATCATGATCCAGTCAGTGCTCCACTCTCACCTGCCCCTCTCACAGTCCAGTCAGTGCTCCACTCTCACCTGCCCATATCATAGTCCAGTCAGTGCTCCACTCTCACCTGCCCCTATCATGGTCCAGTCAGTGCTCCACTCTCACCTGCCCCTATCAGAGTCCAGTCAGTGCTCCACTCTCAGTCGCCACTAGCCTGCTCCTGTTGGTGCTCCACTCTTACCTTCACCTGTCAACGATAGTCGATATATACGGCATATGCAGAGCTTTTGAGAGATTCCGGGCAACTAGAACATGACCCGATCCAATCCCATCCCCATCACTACAGCAATAGAAAACATAAATCATGTACCTGAATAACCTCTCGAGATCAAGTGGGAGCACCGCCGAGAACGAGTTTGAAGTTGAAATAGGTTTGAGGTTGAATCAATAAATCAGATAACATAGAAGCGCTGCATGATTGTGTGGGCCCCATAGAACGGCGCCATCCTTTTGTAGTGATTACAATGCATGTCAATCAATGTCATGAACGGCTGCAATTGGCAACAGCACTATCAGGCCTGCGCGTATCATTTGTTCTTTTGACTAGAATGTACCGATCTCATGCCAATATCAACAGGGATCGATAGCAGGCCTTTCAAGTTGCTTTATTGGCAGTGTTTACCTCGCCTGACAGATGATGAGAGTTAATTCGAAAATAGCTTGTTTTTTGGTGAAACTGTTTTGTTATGAGCTGTTATTTATCCTGGGAATGATCCCAAACACTTTCATGAATGCCCATAATGTGGTTTGTTGTTCTGTTTTTTTTATAATGGGGTTCAACGACATGGCTCAACTCTTGGGCCATATATGTCGTGTGTTCAAGATATTTGAGGAATTGATGCATCATCTCCTGTCAACGATACGCTCACATACCTCAAGAGCAGACAGGCAGGCAGACAGACAGACAGACAGACAGACAGACAGACAGACAGACAGACAGACAGACAGACTGACTGACTGACTGAAATGTTAGAGGTTGTTGACTATGTCTGAGATGTTAGAGGTTGTTGACTATGTCTGAGATGATAGAGGTTGTTGACTATGTCTAAGATGTTAGAGGTTGTTGACTATGTCTGAGATGTTAGAGGTTGTTGACTATGTCTAAGATGTTAGAGGTTGTTGACTATGTCTGATATGATGGAGGTTGTTGACTATGTCTGAAATGATAGAGGTTGTTGACAATGTCTGATATGATAGAGGTTGTTGACTATGTCTGAGATGATACTATCACGAATCGTTCCACTTTCATCCAATATCGCAGTTTCCAATGACAGATGATAATGATTTCATCACATGAAATAACGCTGATCTGTCGGTCTCCAGATATAAGGGTGATCCATCACAATATCACTCACCAGTGTTGACAACAAATTCATCATAATCTCAGGCCATAATGCATATGCTCTCAGGAGGTGCTGCTCCTGGCAGAGATTACCCAATCTAATCCATCAAAGTCGATATTACGATTCATGACCACTCTGTGATGACATCATCAGATAAAAATACAGATATCATATCCTATATGATAAGATATCCCTGACTTCCACTGACTGGTGACACACGTGTGGGTGCTGGCGTATTAGTTTCTCCATCTCACTCACAAATAGTTATTGCCTTTGATCTATCCAGATTCCGTCAGTTTCAATTCATGTTATGAGTTTAGAAGCTCATAAAAATGTGACCGTAGAACATAAAATTCGATTCCGTTCAATTCCAAGTGTTTGACAGTATGACTGAAATTCCACACTGAACTCGCATTCGCCTAGGTCCAAATTGTAGGGGGTTGGCAAGTGTTAATCTGATTAGAGAGAAAGATGGAAGAGGTGAAGTGCGTTCAATATTACAGCCGCAAACTCGTTCTCAGCTTGATTTGTATCAGATTACAACGTATACAAAACGCATCGTGTAGAATAATCCTGCAAGCAGAACCTAGGGAAAATATCCAAACTATGCATGATGAATTACGATTGGAATGCTTGATTGATAGAAGAGCAGCTCATATTAATACCCAGTGCTATAAGGAAGTACATGATCTCAGTACGCCATTCCTTAATAATATCCACAACACTGCTGAGAATGTTGAAGGTCGTAGATTGACAAGGGGGAACACGAGTGGAAACATGATCTTACCAAGATCCAATACCTGTATGGGAGAAAAACGATATGAGATCAGGAGTGGTATATTGTGGAATGAAGTCCCTACAGAGGTCAAAAATAGCCCCACACTAAATAGCTTCAAAAACAGTATAAAGAAACTTGGTCCAACAGCTACTAGAACCAGAGAAGTACAACCATTAGCTCATTAATTGGCTTACTTATATAGTGTAGTAGCAGTCAAGCATCATATCAGATATCAAGCCAAAATCTGTTTGAACAATTATAATATGTACAATATGACTTGTGCAAACTTCTTGGGAAGGCATGGTGAAATATCACATAGTATTGACCCGCAGCATGTGACAATGCCTCCTATTAGACATGATATCATGATGTGCCTATGGAGTCATGACTGAGAAAGGCAACCATGTAACTTGTATTTAGTTGATAATTACTGTAATATTTATGTAATACTTGAAATGTCCATTTGTGTAAACTGCACCCTAATCGCCAACCTAAGAGCACAAAGTAGTTAAGCAACTGACACACTTGAGCGATAGATTTGTATGGAATTTGTATAGTGCGCGAGTGTGGAGAGGGAGATGAGGCAGTGCTTCATTTCTACAAATAAATATCTGTTATCTGTTATCTGTTATCTGTTATCTGGCACAGCCATGGACACACGAGTCGCCCTAAGCTCAGTGAATGTTTTTGGGTTAACTTCGAGGAAAATAGTTTTAAGCAATATTTAGGAAGAGGTTCCCGGGTGACATCTTTGGCGTGAACACATATTGCAAATAGGAGCTACAGAAATGCACACAGCATCTCAAAGAGATTCATGATATCATCAAATCCACTGCTGAATGGTCCACGGAAAAGATTGCATTCTTGGATACCATGATACATCTGGAAAACGGTGCTCCTTGGATCGACCATTACGGCTAACCGACCGACAGCCACGATAATATGCATCATACTTTAACACACAACTCAGCGCGGTAAAAGTGAGCTACCTCATGACCACTCCCTACAGCTCCGACATATTTGCAGCCGAGAACAGGAACTTATGAAACAGCAATTTGATTGCCTTTCACTTCGTCTGATGTGGCTATCCGAAGGATCTGATCTCAAGCCCATACCTCAAAACATTAGGAATGAAGAGAGCGTACCTCTTGAAACACGAGGAGAAACTGGTTTCAGATGAGAATACTATTTTTGAAGTATGCTCCTCCATTCCTGGCTTCACTCGCATCAGAGACATCATTCTTCTTGAGTGGATCCACCTCACCAGATCTTACTGCGCCGAAACCCTAGGTGACCCGCAGTCAACAAGTCTTGTTCGATCAAAACTCCCGCAAACAACAAACCGCAACCAGGGTGAGAGGGTTCCCAACTATATGTTGAACACCTTGGGCAGGATCGCTAGCACCCACACTGGCAGAAAATATACCACAAGAAAGCACGTGGAATGCGAATCGCCGGATATTACCTATTATATCACCTGCAAACGCTGCAAAAAGCAGTATGCCGGTGAAACGATAAAACACTTGAATAACCAATTTAGCCGACTAGAACACCATACAATCAGAATAGACCTGTAGGTATCAAAATATGAGTTATTAATTCGATACTATGAAGGAATGATATACAACAATCGAATAATAATATAGTTCATTGGTTTTGGTGTTGGGGGTGCTGTTGCTGGGGGTGGCCGCAGCTGCGGCGGCGGCGGCAGCAGCGGTGGCGGTAGCGGCGATGGTGGTGCTGGTGATGCTGGTGGCGTGGCTGGTGATACTTCCGCTCAGTCAAATGGCATATTTGAAAAATGATGATTGGTATCAGCACAAATCAAGTGTCATTTTGATGGCAAAGCTGTTGGCTTTGAGATAATATCCTAATTTGCATGGAGAATGGGAAGAAAACTGATGGAGAAGCCCAGATAACAGTGAGCATTATACCATGTCAACAGTCTCACCACCTCTGCAGACTGTCTTTGCACCAAAGAAAGCTTTGGAGTCGCAAAAGTAAACTTCACTATGTGACTGAGCCCCCCCCCCCTCCCTCCTCCAAATCATGCTACCTCTGTTGCCATGGTTATTACATCTGCCGTATTAGCACAACAGGTTCAAGTTCAACAACCACTAGCTCATCCTGGTGACTGATAGCACTAGCCTTTCAACAAAGGCGGCAGAACAACAATGACCATCTTTGTCATATATCAATGAATCGAATCGGTTACCCGTCTTGAAAAGATTAAAGAAAAAATGTCATAAATTAGGCCATGCCTGCACACCGACTGGCAGATTTATTCAGGCTTGGATTACCTCTCCCCTTCTAACCAGCACTAACCCAACCCCCCTCAATACATCATATTGGCCCTGCTTCCAGTGTGGAGTATTATCTAATATCATCTCACACCTATTGGTGGTGCCCTTCATTTGGCAAAAACCAACAAATCCCTAACGAAAATAGTCAGCAGAATTCCTCACCTACAAGGCAAGTGAGTAGCGACAGTACCCCTATTGCAGCGCGGAACGCCGGACCCTTCAGAAACCAGAACACTAATGGCACCGTTGGCCCACAAGTGGCGAGATCGCCACCTAGTGGGTCAAAAAATAATCAGATCAATGTCGACCCCAATGCCCAACAACACAATGGTACGACACCCGATAACCCTGATACACACCAACAAGCCACCAGCAGATCTCAAGAAGGCTCCAAAAGGAGCACCAGTGAACCACCTAGAAGGGCAGCGCGCCATCAAAAAAGTAAATAGGAATGGGAAGAGTCTGATGTAGAGAATTCTATTCATACAGAGTCTGATGTAGTGAAGGTTGCTTGCTGGAATATTGGAGGGTGGAAACAAGGGGGAAAACAATGAAGTCAAGGACGTCATAGAATTTCTTGATTGTGATGTATGGTGTTTAGCCAAAACCTGGCTTCGGGAAAAGAGTTGTGCATGGATGGCTATGTGTCAATATCGAATAAACGAAAATCTATAAACAGAAGAGCAAGAGTGGGCTCAGGGGGAGTGAGTATCTTATTTAAGAAGCGTTGGCTAGCAGAATATGAGATCATAACTGTTGATAAGTCGTATGAAGGTCAACTGGCTGTAATTTTGAAAAACAAGGTGTCTGAACGCAGTGTTTTATTTATATGTCTATACTTACCCCCTGAACTATCTAAATATGGTAGAGAGCCAGAACTGTTCTTTGCAAATGTCCTACAATTATTTATGATCATGAAGAAGTAGATGATGTTTATATCGGGAGGGATATGAATGCTCGTGTAGGAAACCTATTAGATTACATTGAAGGGATAGATGATGTCCCCAAAAGAACGTGCAAGGATACTGGCATCAACAAACATGGGGAAGCATTCATGTCCTTCCTGAATGAGGCAAAGTTATGCATTGTCAACGGCAGGCAAAATGCACAGCTGGATAATTTTACCTCAATCACAACCAAAGGCACAGCAGTGGTATACTATGTGGTAACTAGATATGAAGGTCTGAAAAAATGGACATACCTCAAAATATATACCATATCCAATATCACAAATGATCTAACAAAAGCCTTTACTACAGGAGTACAGAAGAAAATCTCAGACCATTCGGTCCTTATCTCACACATTCTTTTAGAAGAACTCAAGCACTATGGTACATCTCATGAAGAAAATGGCTTCTCTTTGCCAAGGGAAAACCACCAAAGGGGACAAAAGCAAGAAAGACCACCTCAATATCGTATTGATGGCATAAAGCCTGACTTCTTGAGAAGTAATGAAAATACTATAAGACTCTTAGAAAATATAGAGAAATTACAATACATGCATAAGAGTCAAGAAGAAGTAGACAGGTGGTATGAGCAATTTGTTAGCATCTACCAAGATGAGATGCTCAAGTTTTATAAGAAAATGAATACCACACCGAAGAGCAAGAGAAACTATTCTCTCATGAGACATGAGTGGTGGAATGAGAATCTATATGCAAACATGCCCACAAATTAGAAAAAGAAATGATAAAAAGCAAAAACAATAGAAAACTATACAAGTCAAAAAGAAACGCATACAAACAAGCTCAGAAAAGTTTTGACAGAGAGGTGAGGAGAGAAAAACAGGAATGGGAGAGAGCGAAAGCATTCAAATTGGAAGAAGCAGTTCTAAATGACCCCAATACATTCTGGGAACAGGTAAAAATGAATATGGCCCAAAAAAGAAGAAGGAAATCCCAAAAGAGGTTATCCTGGAAGATGGGAGGATAAGCACAGATGAACATGACATTCTGAATAAATGGAAGAATGACTTTGCTTTCACTCTTCACCCCTCCGCCCAAATCAACTGAGCAACAGGCACATCTGAATGAAATCAGAACAGAAAATATGGAATACATTGATACCCGCAAGACAGAACCACAGCACCATTTCAATACAGAGTTCTCTGAGAAAGAAACACACACCATGATATTTAGTTCGAAGAACAGCAAAGCACCCGGTATAGATGCCCTTGTATACGAAGTCTTGAAAAACGATGCCTCGATGAGTGCTTTAAGAATACTCTTCAACACATGTTTAAAAAACCATATATTGCCCTCAATATGGGCAAAGGCAAAAAGTGCAGCAAATGATCAAAGAGTACCTTTCAACTATAGAGGAATATCTTTGTTACCAGTGACTGCAAAATTATTTACCGGATTGCTTGGTCGCAGAGTCAGGGGCTTTCTGGAAAAAAACCATCTACTAGTGCAGGAGCAGAATGGCTTCAGACCAGATAGGTCATGCCTATATCACAGATTCATTCTATGTAATCTTCTAAGAATATGGAAAGAACTAAACACAGAAACAGTCTGCTCCTTCATCGATTTCCAGAAAGCTTTCGACTTTGTTGACCATGAATACATGCTATATAAACTCAGAGAAAATGGTATCACTGAACATATATACCATACTGTTAGGAAAATCTTTGAGAGTCCAATGAGTTGTGTTATTGGCAATAATGTATGTACGGAATGGTTCCCCGCTCGAGCAGGTGTGAGACAGGGCGACTCTCTATCTCCGATTTTATTCGCAATATTCATCAACGACCTTGCAAAACGTATAAATATTCTGAATATGGGCATAGAACTTATGAATACCTCACTGTCATTACTAGCGTATGCTGATGATATTGTTCTATAGGCACCCAACCACCGCAACTGTCAAAATATGCTATATGAACTGGAATAATGGTGCAGCGAGTGGGGTATGAAGGTTAATATTGAAAAAAGCCAAGTTACATTACATGTGAGAAACAAACAGCTTCCCAGAAGCACCCTACCTCTATATCTTAATGGAGAGAAGATGGAATATGTGGAGAACTATAAATATCTGGGGTACTGGATAAATGAATATATGAACAATAACAAAACTGTGGAAAACCTCATGGCAGCAGCAGGTGGATCCTATGGGAGGATTATAAATCTATTCAGGAAACATAAGAACATGGGTTATAATACTTTCATAACACTGTATACATCCTATGTAGTGCCAGTTGCCAATTATGCTGCTGATGTGTGGGGGTACGAAGATTACCCAGCACCCCAGGTACTCCAAAATAAAGTTCAGAGATTTTACCTTGGCACACACCGCTTTGCCCCCCTCGCTGCAACCAAAATAGAGATGGGTTGGAACAACATCATGCACATCAGATGGGCAGATATGCTGCGTATCTATAAAAGACTTCAACGTCTGAACTCATACCGACTCCCCAAGCTAATATTTAACTGGGAGATATCATCAGGAAAGAAATGCTGGCTCTTCGAAATTACACAGATTGCAAAAGCTCTGAATCTGCCACCACCATTGCAGGACACTTGTGAATATGACATGGACATCATTTACAAAGCTATAGAAGCTAAAGCATGATCGGAGAGGGGGGATGAAGCACAGAACAAGCCAAAGCTGCGTACCTACGTCAAGATAAAAGATTTTGAGAATCTGCTAGTCTTAGTAAAGGCAAACTTCACGAGATTTCGACGCAGCTTAATGGCTAAATTTCTGTGTGGCATCCTGCCTCTTGAAATCAGAACAGGGAGATATATAGGCACCCCAGAAACTCAGAGAACATGTCAGTTTTGTAAATGTGGGGACATAGAAAATAAAGTACAAATCATCTTCATCTGTACAGACCTAGAACCGACCAGAAAACCCTTCATAGAGGACCTAGAAGCTACAGAACAAAATTCCAAAGATAAATCTTTGCATGGAAAACTACAATATATGTTGACGCAAGAAAGAATCCAACAATTCTAGAACAACTATATAACACAAGAAGAAAAATATTATACACATAACCATATACGCCTTCATCCTCATCTAGCATTATTATTGTAATGCTACATGATGATGAAAAATGCCTGAAAGTCCAGTCTTTACACGGACAACATAACTCGGTAGATATACCTAACCCAAAATATATCTATGTACTTCTGGGCTGGCATGCTCCCACCGACACCCCATGAAATTAAACACATGGTATGTGGCTGGAAATTATGCACGCCCGATTCCTGCATGGGTTTATATATATATATACCCCCCCTTCAAGGGAACAGCAGGCCTTAAAAGCGCCATATGAACCCTTCAATTGATGGACCCTACCCTCCTCATATCCTTGAATAAGGGATGGGAAGCATATATTTATTAAATGCATTCTAGGGTAACTTGTTCTACATCACAACATTATCCATCAAAAAGAGGACCCCATCCAAGCGATTTGAGACCTATATAGACCTATATTGTCCCATATCGATAGTCCTCACAGGAATAATCAGAGATAGGTTATTAATCTCAATAAACAAGTCTGTATATAAGAGAACTGGATAGGGAGTAAAGTGATAAAATGCACTGCCCATCTGATTAATATTAGTAAGAACGCTCTCCAACTGGGGAATAGCCACAGAACTCAAACCAGCTTTGAGATTTATAAATGCCCAGTAGTCGCCTACTAGCATGGATAGCAGAACACCCATTTATATGACCTGATGCCTCGTCACTTCATATTTAACTCCTTAATGGTATATGAATGAAGGATCTGCCTAGCCCACTGAATTCAGAGACAAATAGGACCATGCTTGAATGGTCTCTAAACTGGATTCAAGGCCATCAAGACCCCCAGTATAGTCCTAATAGTACAAAAAGAATACAAGAGAACCATAATGTTTCAAGACTAGTACTAAGACATTCTCCATTAAAATTCTGCAATAAGCAGTCTGGAAAATTACAGTGATTTTCAGTGAGAATTCGCAACGTGTTGCGACACCATCTTACTAGAATCTGAAAATGAATTTCAGATATAAGGCATGTTTTGAATACATCTATGAAGGTTTACTTTGAGGGTATACACAGGCCTACCCATACAAAACTGGGTATCGATGGTGACAGCATGGGGACAGATCAGGCCAAATGCCGAAGCGCGTGGATTCAGTGCCTAATGAGGATGCAAAAGCTCCGAAACCGAAGGGATGGCAAAAAGCTTTTTCCAGAACGATCATCTGTAAACCTTTTGTATGCACAATGGGAAAAGGAAAAACCCTTATTTCCATTTTTGCACCATGATATCAATAGTGAAATTCACCAAATCTTGTTTGTTTGAGATCAGAGGACCGTTTGACCATTGACCCAACAAACACATCATCCCAAGTTTGTTTACAAAACGGATGGGTCCCAAGGTGACAATCGATTGTCACCAAGGATATCCAAGTATACCCAAGGATACCCATGGATATCATGGATACGATAAACAAAATCCGTTCACCAGGACTATATATACACCGGTGTTTTGAACAGTCAGTTCAAATCTCCTTTGGTCGCACTCCAAGCAAGTTGTGTTGCTGCCCCGTCTACTCTCTCTCT
>JAUOBU010746465.1:0-10092 GCA_032360585.1 Nereis procera | reverse complement strand
TAGTGGTACGATATCGTAACAGAAAAACGATGGAAACGTGTCCCGACAGTATCTGAACTGGGGACCCATTCACAGTTCCTTATGGTAACTGACTGAAGTTAACCTGCTATAAGCCATTAGGGTAACAGATGATAAAATCATATATATAACCAGAACCATTTTTGAAAGTAGAATTTGGCCATATACCTAACAAAGAAAACCATCTTATAAATAGTAGGGACCCACCACAGGGAGCTATTTTCGATCAGCCCCTGATGGAAGGAACTACCATAGTAACAACACTATAGCCGGGACGTCAAACTACTGCATAGTTACAAGACTATATCCAGGCCATTTAGAATTACAGTAAGTATATTACAGATATATATATATTTATACATCATGGCAAGTTGTAATGTTACAGAGGAACAATATGATTTTGATATAATACCAGATCCAAGACCATTGGATAGATCAATTCCTTTGATATCTTGGAGACATAGAGATATGTCTTCTGCTACTTGTGATGAAGAATATCGATCTGAAATAGAATATTCCAATCCTCGAATGATGGGATCACAATCTTTATCTGCAATGGGTAGTGAGTCAAATCAATCGGAGGGGACAGTAAGATTTACCTTTGATGAAAATGTGATGGAAAGTCTAGATCTTCAACTGAATTATGATGTAACCCGCACCGTGGAGATGTCCACAGAATTTGATCATGTTTATGTAGAAGGACAGACCCAGCCTATGAGAAATATAATAGTAAACACAGTCTTAAAAGACCATAACAGTGAACAAGAAACCAATGCCAAAGTATGGGCATACATCTTAAATGTTCACAAACAGTCACCAAGTTTCCAATCCTTGAAATTCTCAATGTTAATAGGAATAGACCAATTAGTAATGGACTATAAAGATTCATTAAAAGATATGTTCACTGATCCTAGTGAAATCTCTGAAAACATTGATAGTGCTAGCAGTCTACGAATTATTCATAGGTGGAGTGAGAAGGTTCAGACCACACGTACGCGTTTAGCGTATGAGAATGTTGCCGGGATGTTTTTCCTTCACAAAGGAATAAAGCATGTAGCAGATTTGAAAAACAAAGGCATCATAGAGGAAATAGTCAAAATAACCCAAATGGGATATAGGATTGAAACAGTAATTATTGACATAGGAGCATATGATATCTTGAGGCACAAAATGGCGTTCCCAGGTGCGATGAGATGGTTGGCAAATGAATTATGGAAAATTGTTATGGATAATCTTGTAAGGACAGGGTTAGTAGAACGTGTAGTGTTCTTTGGTGTATTGCCTAGGTATTTGGAACCCATGATGGATATTGACACCTACAATTATAATGCGGCTAGATTCAATAGAGACATGAAAAATCTGGTAATCGATAACTTGCATGAACAATATAAGAAAGGAGCAAAACCATTGATTGCATATATGCCCTTCAAAAGGATTACCAAAGGTAATCCCATCTATGTGAGCCAAACCATTGATACATACACAGATGATGGATGGCGATGGTCAACCACAAAGGCCTTAGCACATTTCAGGCCAGCGAATAAATTGTATGCAAAATGCATACGTGATGCAATATTCAAAGTAGCACCCAGTGAGTATGAGTAGAGAAACATTGACTTTGAACATTCAACTTGTACTAGTGGGCCATCGAGTTGTAAAGAGGAATATAGTTAAGCATTACTCAATCAACCTGAGATTTTATATATATGCCTATAACAAGCATATATATGCATCGATACCAGAACAAAAGTATTTCTGTGAATATAAGTGTATGTATATATGTTTGTCGAGTGAGTCGGTTTTGTCTGAATAATAGGGTATAGAAGGAAAGAAATGAATGAGCTGAATGTGATACGTAATATGTAAGAATGTTGTGTGGTGTACGTGTTATTACTTTATCAGTAATTTGTATGGGTGAAGGACCGATCATACAAAGCAATTCACATATGCTTTGGATAATTAAATTACGTGGAACCTTTTGTCCTATGCACAAGCCTATACATGTAGCGATCATGCGAGGGTTGTTTTACAACAAAACAGAACAAAAAGAGGGTAACTACATTGTTGTCTGACCATGCTGTTTGTTAGTGGTACGATATCGTAACAGAAAAACGATGGAAACGTGTCCCGACAGTATCTGAACTGGGGACCCATTCACAGTTCCTTATGGTAACTGACTGAAGTTAACCTGCTATAAGCCATTAGGTTGACAGATGACAAAACCATATATATATAACCAGAACCACTTTTAAAAGTAGAATTTGGCCATATACCTAACAAAGAAAATCATCTTATAAATAGTAAGGACCCACCACAGGGAGTTATTTTCGATCAGCCCCTGATGGAAGGAACTACCATAGTGACAACACTATAGCCGGGACGTCAAACTATTGCAGAGTGACGAGACTATATCTAGGACCCATAGAGTTAGAGTGAGTATATTACAGATATATTTATATATTAATACATCATGGCAAGTTGTAATGTTGTTGTTGTTGTCAGTTATTTATCCTCGGCTGCACATCCACACGTGGAGGCACATTTCCAGTGCAGCCGAGTTGGGAATGTTTAGGGCGCTATGCCATTCTATCTAGAATAGGTTGAGCTTGTCTAGGGCATTTTTAAATTGCTTGATGGTATCCTTATTCCTGACATCTAGAGGAATTTGATTCCAGTTTACACCACCTCGATAGTGATAACTCTTCCTACTTGCTGATAGTTTTAATTTCGGCAGGTCAATGTCGTCTCTAGTTTTGGACCGGGTACAATAGCTTGGGTTCTCATTTGTCATATTAAACATTTTAGGTCCGACACAGTCGATGAGACTATGGGTGTATTTGAAGGTCAGGTGCACTGTGTGCAAGTAGCCGATCTAAGTCTGCCATCTCATGAAGTTTATCAATTGATGTGCAAGTGTCTGATTGCGTGATGATTCTCAAAGCAAGATTCTGGATCTTTTGCAGTTCTTGTACATCTTTTTGTGTGAGTACATCATATATGACATCGCAGTAGTCGAAGTGTGGTAAAATTAAAACTTTATACATTGTTAGTGCAATTCGGCAATTCATGATATTTCGTGCCCTCCTCAATCCTTTTACTTTGGCCACTGTTTTAGATTTAATGTGTTCTACGTGGTTATTAAAAGTGAGTTTATTATCAAGTACTACACCTAGATATTTGAATTTATTGACTTGTTGTATTTCTTCTCCTTTATATCTTATTTTAACATCACTACATTTATTTATGCTCTGTGCAGTACCGAAAAACATGAGCTTTGTTTTAGAGATGTTTAAACTCAGTTTATTTTCCAGCATCCATCTTCCCGCTGCATCTATGTTTTCTTGGAGGTTTGTCTGGAGCTCAGTTATTGTTTTCTTTGATATTGTGATGGCGGTATCATCCGCATATAGGTTCACTTTGCCCTCAAGCCTGGTGGGAAGATCATTAATATATATAATGAATAACAGGGGTCCTAGAATTGACCCCTGGGGCACCCCACAAACAACTGACAGGGGATCAGAATTTACATTATCGACAGACTTGAGCTGTGTTCTCCCTGTCAGGTAACTACAGAACCACTTCTGAGAGTCACTTGTTACTCCTATCGATTTTAGTTTAGTTTGTAGTATGCTGTGGTCAACTGTGTCAAAAGCCTTCCGGAGGTCCAAGAAAAGAACTCCACTGGGCCGTCTTTCTTCTACATTGTTATAAAGGTTCCGTGTGAAGTCTGCCAGGCACGACCCAGTGGAATGTCTCTTCCTGAACCCCGCTTGGGCTTCAGTGAAGATGTTAGAATCAGTACAATAGTTATACAGTTGGTTATGGACTATGCGTTCGATGATTTTGCTCAAGACCGGGAGGACCGTTATAGGCCTGTAATTTGTTGGCAAATCAGGGTCTCCTTCTTTATACAGCGGGGTTACCCTCCCACTCTTCCATTCAGTTGGAAATACTTTGGTACGTATGCTAAGATTGAGTATATAAGTTAGAGGGCCATGAATTAAATTGCCACAGTCTTTGATAATTCTCGCTGTGAGGCCATCCACACCACAAGCTTTTGAATTTTTAAGCATTTTTATCGCTTTGGTTACTTCAAAACTTGTTGTCTCTACTAGATTGAATTTTGATATAACTTTCCCAACTATTGGATCTGGGTTGTCCACAGCATCCAGGTCTTCAGCCAGCTTTTGGCTAATACTGACGAAATGCTCATTTAGTAATCTTGCCTTGTCATGTGGGTCTTTTAGACCCAGTATGGTCTTTATAGCGCTGCTTTTAGGAGCATACTGCCAGTATGTGTTTATGATCCTCCAATAGGCCGATAGATCACCTTTGCATTTGTCTATCTCATCTAAGAAAAATTGCCGTTGTAAATGTCGTTTCAGCATATTTGTTCTCCTGATAGCATTGTCCTTATTTTTCTTGTTTTCATCTGTTTTGTGTCTATTGTGCTTGGCTATAAGGTACTCTCTTTCATCAACTGCACTATGGAACTTGTTTGTTAACCAAGGTACTTCACGACTATTTCATTTAATGTGCTTGATAGGAGCTAGGAGATCTAATATTTGAAGAATCTTAGTCATTAGAAAAGCCACAGCTTTATTGACATCTAGGAAATTATAGATTTCTTCCCAATCTACCTTAGATAACTCAGTACTTAGTTTCTCTCCAGTGTAGTTTCTGTAACTTCTGGCCATTACAAAAAATTTCTTGCTTTTAATCTTCAGTCTTTTTCTGGCTACGTATATTAAACAGTGGTCACTAAGACCAACTTCAAGCACTCCATGCTGATAATAATAGTCTGGCCTGTTAGTGACAATATGGTCTATTAATGTTGCTGAAGAGTCTGTTATTCTAGTACTATTGCGTATTAATTGGTCCAGTCCTAATCTTTTAAGCAGTTCTTTATATCTGCGGGTGGAGGGGTCACTGGATTTTTTCCAGTCTATATTCATATCCCCAATAATGATTTGGTCAGGGTTGTTGCCTGCAAAGATCTCAAGTGCTGAGTTTTCTACATATTCAAGAGCTTGCACTACTGGACCATTAGGAGGACGGTATATTGCAATAATATATGTTGGGCGTGTTTCTTTTAGATTTAGTTTCAAAGTGATGGATTCTATAGCAGGCGTACATACATTTCTTTCGAGGATATGTTCAACCTCGTACTTAGTATGGCAGTAGGCTGCAATTCCCCCGCCAGTTTTTTTCCCAGAATCTGCTGTTCGATCCCATCGGTAGATATTATAATTTGGGATGTCTAGTTCACTGCTGTGAATACTGTCGTTGAGATAAGTTTCATTTAGGAGGAGAATATCAATATCTCCTCTATGTAGTAGGAGCGCTATGTCGTCGTGATATTTCACAAGACTTCTGATGTTAATGGAGGCAATAATTATACCTTTCAGAGTTTTTAGAATCTTACTATATGGTATTATGTCATCACCCATTTCAGCCATGGTCGTTTTGGTTGAAAGCCTCTAGTTCCCATACAAGTGTAGATATTCTTATCAGTGTTTGTCTTGTCATGGCTATGAACTTTAACAGGTGAGCAGGCACATCCGGGTTGTGGATTGTGATATACATTGAGTAGGTGATATGATTTCCGGGGAGCGGAAAAAAAGAAAAGAGAAAGGCTTTATTTGATCCAGGAAGACTGATTTTCTAACTAGTGCGACTGCAGATGGTCCTTTTGCAAATTTGAGTGATGGTACGAGTTTTAGTATTGTCATTAATATGTATGTCTAGGATAAAATGTTTTTGTATTTTCTGGGTTAGCAATATTGATAAAAGCTGCACATAGTGCTATATTCCCTCCTACACAGACATTATATACACATACTATTTCACCTATGGTGCAGACTTGTTTTATGAAAATCACAGATCCATCTGGATCATTTCTTTGTTCATTGCCTTGAAATACCTATACAATTTTACGCCCATGGTAATGTACCCATATCAGTTTGTGCATACAACATTTCCCCCGACGTATATTTTATAGCGTTCCATGCAAGTGGCTTTCTGGCAGATATGCTCTGTACCGTCAATTTCTCATAGATGACATCACCAGACAATGGCTAGATTGGGTAATCCCCTGCATGGTTATCATCCCAGTTCAGCCGGTGATGGATTCTAGTTTTCAAACTTTGATACAGTATTAGCGTCATACGAGAAAGCCACCCAGCATCTGAGAGTTTAATCAAATCCCCCTTGAACTAAGAGATTGCAGTTTGTTGTCCACCGATCTGTTCTGGTTCACATCACGTACCTAGCTTTATGCCTCAAAATCCCAGGCACATGCCCTTCTCCACATACAATTTCAACTCCAGGATCCCTGTGATAAATAAGATATGGTTGTTCAAAGAGAGAGTCAGATAGCATGATATGAAAATCACAGACCAAGTGGTTAACCACGGTCATTTCTATATGTTGTCTGGGGAACAAGAGTAGTAAACGGTCAATTAATTATAACGACAGCATTTCCACATTACTGACCAATCTATCACCGATTTTATTGGTGCTACATTGTGTCAGTTTTTCACCCACATTATTGCCGATTTTACTGGCAATTGCATAGTCAGCTTCTAGGGTTGTCTTAAGAGCAGTCCAAGCTACCTGCTTGCGCAAATGTAGTCACCATGGGAGTCTCTAATCCATATGTTCCTCACCCTCTAATTTGATAACCGCCCAAAAAGGGAGATAAATAAGGTCGGACAACCATACTGTAGCATGCTGTATCCAGCGTAATAGCCTGTGGGGGTTTCACACACAAGACAACACCACACCGCATCATTGCCCTCACCCACCTATTTCCTGTTAATGTATTGTGATAATCTGATGAAGATAGAAAGGATCTAACTGCCCCTTAGTAGGCGAGATGGTAGTGATCACCGATCCATAGTACACTTCCCTTTACATTTACCACACCACGTGATATTTGCTGTGTTGAAGGGCTTGCCCTAGACAGCTTGCACGCCGATAGCTATAATGTCGAAACATTAATTCTCGTAGAGCCATTTCAACTATAACAAACAGGGCAGACAGGAACACAGGCAAAGCATTTTTACTCATACTTCTCATGCACTCATGTACTAACAGCAGTCGTGTGGCGGGGCAAACTCCAATGTCTCATCTGGTGTGGGTAAGTTTGACTGGCTATGCACATTACCACACAGGGCAATGATTTCCTCCCGCCAATTAAAAATCCCTGAGGGTTCTATAAATGTAGTGTTGTCTTTTGGTGTTGCATTAGCCCGTATATGTCAAGGATGAACAATGGAGAGTTATAGCACATACCTTGTTCCATGCAGTATTGAAAAGGTCATTACCAGGTTAGTGTTATCTTGAGTAACAAACCCATATTTAACTCGGGTCAGGCCAGTAATCTGTAATACAGAATGCACAAGTCATGTAAGCCCAACAGGGCAGGTCAATGTCATTTTAGTTGGGTAGCATTTCGGTCTAAAGGGCTATGAGAGTAGTTCCTGGGTGAGGGTGAAATTGCCTGAGAGGTTTTCTCACCATCATAGTTATCTCATAATGTTTCCCATGTAGACTCCACGGCTTCATAAACAGGCGATTTCTCAGACCGTCGGAGGGTTTGCATACTTTTTTGAGATGGCGAGCTTTCATCTATACCTTGAAATTACCTGTCAGGTTCTCTCATATAGAGTATTCACTGTATGCGCATAAGTCAAACTATTACATGGATCAAGCATTGGCGGTTGACAGTACATACCTGATTTATTGCCTAAATACTATTACCCTTACCAGGTCGCTGTTTACTCAGGTGGCAATACCATGCCTGTTGGCATCCAATAATCTGTAATTCAGAAAGTACATGTTGTATTACAGCTTAAAATATCTCAAAGTATATTTTACATAGTACTTACTTAGCTGGGTCACAGTCTCTCCAGGTTACAT
The DNA here is from genome assembly GCA_032360585.1 of Nereis procera. Taxonomy (NCBI): domain Eukaryota; kingdom Metazoa; phylum Annelida; class Polychaeta; order Phyllodocida; family Nereididae; genus Nereis; species Nereis procera. Next base: position 2,151 of record JAUOBU010746465.1, on the reverse strand, counting down.
ACAATCAAGATGAAATCCCCTGAGAGGTTTTCTCACCCTGGCTGAGGACCGAAGAGATCACCGATTTAATTAGGAGACAGATAAGTCCGTATATACTTGGATCCTTTCTTTCACCACAACACATTCTGTATTACAGAGGAGTTTGCAGTTTGCCATCCAGAATTTAGAAGAGCCCTGGAAACAAGAATACTAATGGATTGACATTTCTGATCTGAGACTGTTAACTCTGTGACTAATTTGCCATCTCCCTTTTCACCCGGGCCTGATAGTGGTGGATGATTGGGATAAATGCATCTCTGGTGAGTAATTTGTAGCCAAAATTGTTGAGATGAACATCTCCAGGTTCTAACATGCCTTGCATGATCTTGTCAAGGCTACTTGGGCAGTATTTGCGCATGCGTTTATGCATGTACAAGTTCTTAGTGGGTAGGATCTTACATCTAGTTTTCTTCAGGTGAAAATCAATCCAAGCAGCTAGCTTCTTAGCATCAGGTCCCCAGTAACCTCGTGTGAAAATTGGTACATAGCAGATTTTAACTTCAGGGAAGGCAGCATGTATGTCTGCAAGAAGTAAGTCGATGTATCCTTTGATGCAGGTGAACCTTTTCCGAAGTTCGGAATTTATCTCACGTTGAAGATATCCTAGTTTAGTCACTTTCCAGACTAACGATCTGAGGTAAGTGTTAAACTCATCGACATCATTGCTTCCAAGAGCAATTAGGACATAATCTGGTTTGAAACCGCTACTCAGTACCTTTTCCCACTGGTTACCTAGCGATTTTTTATGCCTCTGTAGGTCAAGTCCCCGTAGATGGAGGTTAATTTGCCGCCACTTTGTGCCCCCAACAGATAGGCACTTTAGCTCAGGCTTTATTGCGAATTCCAGATCCGTATTGCTTATTTTAGCTATGTGCCTGTTCCATCTGGTTGCGTGGCTGTCCCCGATAATTAGTAGTTTAGGTAGCCCATATTTCGGGGTCTGATGTCTGAGGCCGAAAATTGGACAGCAGCCAGGCGGCGTCTGGTACTGCTCTCGGGCCTCATCTTCAGCCGACATTTGTGCTGTGTTAATACAAGTTGCCATCTCGCACAGTTCACTTTTAAAAAAATTGGAAATGATACAACTTACCGAAACTCAGCCGATTCTGATATAATTTGATCGATCTGGTGACATCTGGTCTCAAGAAGAGACTGTAATTATTCGGCTAAAGATGCGTAGGTGTTCGATTCCGCCCAGTCATGTGTATGTGGCTTGGTGTGTGAGTTAGTACGGTAAGAGGCGCCCGAGGCTGGCACATGCGCAAAAGCATCGCTCTCAGTGCCTTTGGCGGGGGGAGGTCTAAAACTCTCGTCACGCATGGTCGCAATGGGCACCCTTACTTTACCGCCGAAGGTTTTTGCTGATTTGTTTATTGGGGCCACTTGCTTAGGTGTTTTCGGGGATACACTATCTTGACATGAGGACAAATCTAATTCTCTTATCACATCCTCAACCGTTAGCGCTTTATTTGAATTCGCTAGTTCGATCAGTCTGTTGTTTATGTTCTCCTCAGTTCCTTCAGCTACAATAGGGGTGGTTGTAGCACGATCTGGGGCATGGTGAGTGTTCGTGTCAATACTAGGCCTATTTTTATCTTTTGATTTGATTTCGTTGCTCATGCGGGCTCTGCGGTCAAAAGTATCCTCATACGGCATGCGAATAGGTTGCGCTTGGTCACGCCCAGGAGCGACAACATTAATATCCTTTCTAGGCTCAGCTTTGAAGCCTCCATTTCGGTAGGCATCAATGTTTGCCTGAACCAATTTACGGTAATCGGTCATGCGATATGGTTCACCGTCAGGACTTTCCACTGCATAGACCAGGCCGTCACTGGTCCAGGCATTGTGGAGTATCTTATTTTTCTTTGCGACTCTGGCCTGATAGAAAATCGCATTCTGCGATGTGGTCAGATGCTCTCTGAAATATATACTAATGTTTCGAAGAGCACCTTTGCGCTTCATCAAGTCTTTTTTCATCGGGATTGTGCGTAGTCTAATTCTTAGTACTTAGCATGCACACTCAGAGGCAGGGTGCATTTTGACCTGGACAGCCACCAACTGGGCCAGGGAATACGGGTCAAAGAGTTGACCGCATTGAACCCTGAGATAATG
>JAUOBU010745354.1:0-10096 GCA_032360585.1 Nereis procera | reverse complement strand
ACACACACACACACACACACACACACACACACACACACACACACACACACACACACACACACATATGTATATATATAATCGAAAAAGTGAATCAACTCTTTGCTGCATAGAAAATGAAATGATGCCGACCTATTGAATCCATATGATGCCAAATATGCCTGCCTGCCAGAATCATATGAGCCAAATTGCACCGAGGTCAATCCATCATTCTGAGCCCTCTCATTATAGGGTCATTGGTAATGGATCGATATTAGTGCAATTTGACACACATGCAAGAAGGGGGTTGGGTGCCATATGGGGGATCATTCGGTATTCTATACAGCGAAGGGTAAAAGAACAGATGGATAGGAAAGACAAGAAATGAGAATGAATAAATGAATGAGCGTACCACAGAGTTCCTATTAAGTTCGCTGTCAACTATGAGTCTGCGCCCAGGGTGTGTTAATGTGCCGGTGACAGATGGCAGCAAGTGCCAAGAAGAGTGGCGTTGAGTTTCTCGCCATGGTGTCGGTGCCTGTCGAAGTGTTCGTTGATATTGCAGCTGTTTACTATTCTGCAGTGATCGTCCAAGATAGAATTTCCTGGAAGAAGCTTGTGCTCGTCATATTTATACTGACGAAGTCGTGACATGTGGTCATGGTCCAGAAAAGCCAAACAACATTCATGGAACCGAGCGATCAACAAAGAAGGCGAAGCATTGCTCGTCAAAGGCACCGAACCATACCAACCCCGCCCATCCATACTATGTCTGTCTTCTCTTTGAATGTTTCATGAATGCATCGAACTCTTACCCAAGTTGCTTTTTTTGTCAAATTCATCGCTAACTCTAGTAAGCTTTGAATTAACAAGATTCCAATATATTCTGACACTCGTATTATTAAAGAAGTATGGACTGGTAATGAATAACAACACGGATGCATAAACAGGGACAGGCTGACAAACGTTTGAAACATTTAATGGACCAGGTGGGGGTGGTTGGTGGTGGTGGTGGGGGGGGGGGGCTAGAATCACATTAGCTTCAAGCTTTTCACTGAAAGGACTGTGGCTTTTTCCTCGGTCGCATAATTTGCTATGTGTTCGACCGGTACGCCATTTTCACCAGTACCTGGTATACAGTTTCTTCAAGAAAACCATTCATGAGAACATGCCACCGACATGATGTTCAATGATTAGATACATTAAGAAAAAATTACTATACACTATGTTGTGTAGTTCGGTCCCAAACGTTTATATGGATGTGCCACGCCTGTAAGACATTACGAAACAGAGAGGGCTACATGTATTTTATAGGAGACTAGTACAATAATCTAGGAGGTGAGTTATGGGGCAATGATGTTGCCGGTAATGTTCACGTAGATGAAACCGCTGAGGTTTTCTGTTATTCCATGTTATTTGATTGAAATGTATATCACATGTATATGTAATTGTGTTAGCGGTATTGATATTGGTACTGGTAATGCTATTGGTGGTGGTGGTGATGTTGGTGATGGTGGTGATGGTGGTGGTGGTGGTGGGGTGGTGATGTTGGTGGTGGTGGTGGTGGTGGTGGTGGTGGTGGTAATATTGCGGACGGCTGGTAGAGAATCAGGAGGAGGAGAGGGTGAGGCAAAACCACATGACAGATCTAGCCAAAGTTGATAGCATGTGAAACCTCATTGAATTCAGATTTTATACCTTGTGGTTTGGTAGGCGATCAGGCAGAACAGTTCACCAACCATCAACGCTCATTAGGTGCAAATAGGTATTCAACATCACCTCCTCCTCCTCCTCCTCCTCCTCCTCCTTTTCCTCCTCCTCCCTCTCCTCCCAGAAACTCATTTGAGGTCTGGAAGATATCAACAATTAGGTAGAAAAGAGGGTTAAGAGCCAAACAAATCTCCATGATCAAAAACAAGAAAGTTACCACCACCAAAAGTCCACACCATTCACAAAGACCAATACAATCACAGCACCCATGAAGAATACGTATCACACCCATACTACACCTCAGAACCGCACAACCAATGCAAGCACAACAGCTCAACAAAAACAACTACCACAATCTGACCCGCAAAGGCAGCAGAATCCACCAGCACTACCTCAAACACTCACGAACAGACTCACATCTCTCCAAACAACCACAAAAACCACTGAGAACCCAACCGACTGGGGGGTCATTTTCATCGTGCAATGAACAAACTTGCAGATGTAGTAGAGATCTTCTTTATTGAGACTAGCTTGGTATACCAGCCCCAATTTGACCATAAGAGAATTGAGAGATAGTGGAAGATAGAGAGATCAGCTCCTGAGTTGGTCCCATTTGCAAGCGAGTACACTCTGTGAAACAGGGTACTCATGTAGCACACCGCTGCTCAGTCATCCATTTCGTATTAACTCTCTCATCCCCAGATCATACAAGATGGCTGGCATACTTATGACATGTATGACATTTATACACTCAGAATCAATAAGAGACAAAGATCATCGATGTGATATAAAAAGAGGATGACTTGAGAAACCAACTATAGTCATGGTGATTGAATGATTGATAAAATGAAATGTGAGGAGGCTTGAATTCGGGGAAGAGTGGGTTAATGCAAATACGTGTATGGTTGGTGACAAAGAGGGGGCGCTCTTTCAAATAGACAAAGAGCCAGATAGACAGATCTCATTCATGGAGTTGTTGTTGTTGTTGTTTGGTTATTTATACTCGACTGCGCTCCAGTCAAAGGCACATTTTCGGCGCAGTCAAGTTAAACAAACTTACAATGTATTCACTTGAAGGTCGATCCCGACTCAGGACATAATCTGTTGTTTTGTCTACTTAAACACATTTGTGTCATCTAGTGCATCTATAATACTTTTCAAGGAAGGTTTACTTCTGATTTGATCAGGGATAAGATTCCAGTCAATCGCCCCTCTGACTTTTATACTATGCTTTGTTGTCTCAAGTTTTACTCTTGGCATTTGGAGGTCTTGGCGATGGCATGATCTAGTCTCTCTGGTACGGACTTCGTCCACCGGTGTGAAAAGCCCTCTATTATTATTTTTGGTGCAAGGTTATTTAGGCACTTGTAGACGTATTGCGCGGTGTGTTTATTTCTTCTAGTGTGTAGTCTGTCAATTTTAGTTAACTCATGCATTTCTTCTGTAGATGTGAATTTGTCCTTACATAAGATAACCCTAAGCGCTATGTTTTGAATTTTCTAGAGTTCATAGGAGTCCTTTGCACTCAGGCAACCATAGATGTAGTCGCAGTAGTCGAAATGAGGTCTGACCATCACCTTGTAGAACTTTAATGTGACTCGTTCACTTACAACAGAGCGTGCATGGTTGAATGCTCTTATCTTGTGGAATGTTTCTGACTTCAGGTAGTCTATGTGATTACTAAAGGTTAGTCTACTATCCGGTTCGAGTCCCAGATATTTGAAGGCAGATACAATATCAATGGCATGTTCGTTATAGTATATACTCAGGTTTTCAACTCTCTTTAAGCTATGTGCAGTCCCAAAGAACATTAATTTAGTTTTTACATGGTTCAGCGTCAGCATATTCTGTTTCATCCAATTAGCAGCTCGGTTCATATCCTCCTGCAGCCCAGCCTGTATTACTTCTTTACTATCCCCGGTCACTGTTATGGCGGTATCATCCGCGTAAAGATGGACTTTGTGCTGTAGGCAGCTAGGGAGATCATTAATATATAATATAAACAATAGTGGACCGAGGATAGAACCCTGTGGGACCCCATTCTTGACTGATAAAGGAGGTGATTCAGTGTTTCCAATGACTGTGACTTGGGAGCGATCTGTCAGGTAGCTTCTGAACCAGCTGACCGTATTTTCTCTCATACCACATGCTCGTAATTTATTTAGTAAGATGTCATGATCGACCGTATCAAAGGCCTTACAGAGGTCCAGAAGGAGCACACCGCTTGGCCTTCCAGCATCAATGTTTGAGAAGATATTAGCAGTGAAGTCGGCTAGGCAAGACCCAGTGGAGTGCTTCTTTCTGAACCCTGACTGTTGGCTACTGAGAATATCATATTCCCCTAGGTATGACGATGTTTGATTGTGAATCAAGCGTTCTAATAATTTACTGAGGGTAGGTAACACGGTAATTGGTCTGTAATTTGTTGGTTGTTTGGGGTCACCTTCCTTGAATAAAGGGGTTACGGTTCCCCGTTTCCAGCGATTTGGAAAACTATGGGTTTCTATACTAACATTACAAATGAATACAATCGGGGCATAAATAAAGTGCCCACAGTCTTTAATAAATTGGGCTGTAATGCCATCTATACCACATGATTTTGTAGACTTCAAATTACTGACAGCTCTTGATACCTGCAGTCTGTTCACTGGTTGTAACTCACAGATCGACTCTCTGTGGTCCAGGGCTATAAGTTCTACATTGTCCATGTTTATTTTGCTTTTCAGTTTGGTGCTAATGGTGGTGAAGTGCTCATTCAGCTTTGTCGTCATTACCATGGGGTCACTAAAACCTAGGATATTTTTGATTATTGTTTTATTTTTACCATACGGCCAATATTTATTTAGTAGCTTCCACTGTGCTCTGAGATCTCCAGCACAGTTATCTAGCGCTTCTTCAAAGTGGTTTTGTTTCAGATGTTTTTTTTAAAGATTTGTGATTCTGTACGCCTCTTTTTTTTCTCTCATAATTTTCAATAGTTCTATTGTGCTGGCATAGGTTACTAATGTGTTCCCTGGCATCAATGTATCCTAATAATTCATTTGAAACCCATTCTGTGTTCTTAACATTACACTTTAATCTTTTAACAGGTTCAATTTAATCCAGCATACTGGTAAGGGTTGAAGTCGGTAGTTCTACCACTTGGTCTACATCTGTACATCGGTAAAGAGTTGCCAAGGTCTCATTTATCAGTAAGGCTTGCAATTTTTCTATGGTATAGTTCCTGTAACTGCGGCCCATAGTATAGGTAATGTTTCATGGAACTTTTTGTTTTTTTCGTGCTGTGTACACCAGATGATGATCACTAATCCCTGGATCACTACTGCCAGATTGGTAGAACATTTCACCTCTATTGACCAGGATATGGTAAATTAATATTCCTGCATTCACTGTGACTTGAGTTGGGGTATTTATCAATTGTTCTAAATTTAAGCCTTTCAAAAAGCGCTTATATTCTTTGGTTTTGTAGTCCTTGTCATCAAGAATATTTATATTCATATCTCCTGCTATTATAATATCTGGGAGATTTCTCGTTAGATAGGCGACTATACTGGTTTCTAGATATTCAATTGCCTTAGACACTGAGCCATCTGGGGGACGATAGACATTGCAGATGTAGGTGACTCTTGTGTGTGGGAGTGATAAGTTCAGCCATAGCGATTCTATATCTGGTGAGCAGTGGTCGTCAACCGGCTCAATTTCATATTGCTCAGCGCAGTAAGCTAATAAACCACCACCTTTTGTCTTACCTGATTCTACTGATCAATCGGCTCTGTGTATTTTATACCCAGGTATTTCTATTCAGCATTAGGTATTTCAGGATCCAGGTGTGTCTCGCATAATAGGAGTACGTCCAGATTGGTTCTCCTCAGTAATATCACAATATCATCTAAGCTATTTATAAGACTTCTGACCCTAGGGACATACCTTTGAGTGACTCCAGTGTATCAGTACAGAAGTCATCCATGGCTGTTTGGTTGAATATCAGGTATTAAATCATTCAGGTAGCAGACACAGGGCAGTGACATCATTTTAATGTCACCCATGTATATCCTCTCTTTGGTTAACTGTGTGTCACCCTGACTGCCGAATTTCTGTACAGGTTGATACAAGCAGTCAATGTGATATTCTGTGGAAAACACAATGTGATATTCTGTGGGTAACACGATGAAAAAAGTATCATTGTTTCTTATATGGTATATGGGCAAGAATTGACTTTGAAAATCGCAGGTTGGTTTATCCATTGGATTCACCTCTGGATTTTCAGAAGCGTTATAGTGAGTAGGTTGTAAAGGAGCGCTGCGGATGACCATTTGGTGGAAGCAATATGCCTGGGGAGCGGGTACATAGTAATACTCAAAGGTATTATCATTGGACTGCAAATAAAGTTATGCTACTCAATAGGTGTGTTGTTGTATGAAAATCACAGATAATTGGTCGATTATCATTTCTTCACATTTTAACATCATACACCAAGTCGAACCAGGACCGTAGTGATTGTTACAATAACCACAATTTTGTCACCCGAAATAGTAAAGTGCAAGTTCACATATATCATGCGCTGGTAGGGTAACTTGACACGGGACAGTATATTATCTGTAGGCTTTATGCCTTGAGTACATACTTGAATTACTCAGAGTAATTTAAGGCCTATGATGAGTAGTAGGCTAAAAAATCTCATGACCGGCGGCAATAGTATTTGCTGCAATAGAAATATACTCGGTTTCATCAAGTTAGCGGAATAAATATGAAAATCACCGGTCTTAATCATATATAAGTATATAATCGGCTCCAGTAGTATTTGCTGTAATAGAAATATATCCGGTTTCCTCAAATTACCGGAAAATTTATGAAAATCACAGATAATATTTGTATTATCATTTCTCAATAGCAGATAAGCACATCACCACTATAGGTAAGTGTGTTAGGTTTGTTGTAGAAGAAGGGTGGCGGGTGGTGGGTAAGGCCAACACAGGTCTTAAGCATCGAATAGACTTTATGTTTGTACCAAGATGTATCAATTCATGAGGATATCATGCATTAGGCCCTTGTGAGCTGTAGTGATTGTACAGGATTGCTCCAAAGGTATCGCGGGTCAGGACATGGTACCCAATGTTGTTCAGATGTATCCCACCAATGTCGAGCATACCTGGAACTAAAACATCCTTATGATTATTCCGTAGGTCAGATCTACACCGTTTGTTGAATAGATTGCACATCCTGAGCAATCTGACATTATGTACTGTTACAATATGATTATCTAACATAATAGATAGTCGAAAGGAATGTCAGAACCACCAAAATCTCGGCAGGATCAAGACATAGAACAATTTGGCGTTCGGGTAATTGGTCCGGAAAAGGTCAATTGTTGTGGCCATGTAAGATATAATAATATTAAAGGCATTTTTTATGAGTATCAAGGCCTGTTTTTCATATTCGGTGGTATTCCCACTACACGAGCGCCAGATGTTTCTGAGCTTCACATTGCACTTGTCCACATCATTACTCTCTAATATAAGTATGAGATATTTTGGAGTGAAGTTCAATAGGCACAGCTTTAACCATTAATTTCCCAGAAATTTCTTGTTGGGAGGTAATGCAATACCATGTATTTTGTCATAAAAGTCTACCCATTTGGCCGCACCAACCGCAGTCTTACCAACTTTTCTAGTCACCTGTTTTAATTCATTAGGGCACGAGGTGCCTAAAATGTAGTCCATCCACCTAGTGGCATGTGAATCGCCCGCTAAGAGGCAGGTTGGTAATGAATCAGGCGTGATACGATACCTTAAATTCCAGATAGGGCAGGTTTCGTGAACAATCACCCTGCTCAGCGCAACAAGCCGATCAAGATAAGCCTCATCCTGAATAAACAAATAAGGCGACATTGAGATTCATATTGTAAGTAAAGTAATAGTGAACTGCAGGTAAGAAAGGGGTATCATGTTACACAGTAGTTGGGGGGAGGGAAGGGTACTTTGTATACTCATAGGGCTAGATTAGGCTTGAAAACAAAAGATCAGGATTTACTGCCAAGTTTCCAAGAGTGTTATATTCATCCAATGCTGATGGAACATCTACATTCAACTAACCCTTATGACATGACTGTAGCATGTTAGTACCTTACTTGAAAGCTGACAACAGTTTATCCAGAGGATTTACCGTGAAAACTTTCGAGTCATCGAGATTGGTAATAACAAGTGTCATAATCGACTAGGCTACAGAGCCTTACTATTAGCTTGCAGGTCAAGTGCAGTACAAGTCAACATGTGGCATAGATGGCGAGGTAGGGAGGTTGAGTGATGGAGTTAAAGTTGCGCGCTAGGCACTGACATCGGAGTGTAAAAAACCTCCTATGATCGTTGTTCAGTTATATTAACAATATGTGGGGGAACCGTTATTTTTCTGTGTATATGATCGATCTAAGAAATAATTTCGGTATTCATTTCACAATGAGGACCCGATTAGTGCTTTGTAGCCCACGGTGGTCGAAAAGGTTCATTTCGAGCAGATGCTGTAATGTTCGATTTTGTCGACCCGAAAGTTCGCGATGATTTGGTTAATCTCATTTATGATAGCATCTAGAGTTATGTCCTCACTCTGCGATGCTAGTGCAGGGTCAATTCATTGATGGCCACGGCGATAGTTGACCCCATCAACCTTGTGACCAAGCAAATAATCATTTGCCACATGGAGAAAACCAGTAGGACTAGTGTCAGCCAATCAGAAACTGACAAGCCACTGGCAAACCCCATATTAGGTCACTCTTCTGTCCTCATCTATCAAGTAACAATGCGTATCCCCATTGTGACCTCATCGGCGTCCATGGTCCCTGGCAACGCCGATGGCCCAGGTGATCAAAATTGTCATTCGCAGTCATATCGGTGCCGAGAGAGGATGCATCCCACATCAACGACATGTATATACAAACACAATAAAAAAATACCTACCTAATATTTACAACAACAACAAATCCTGTACACATCACAGAAATTCACAAGGTCTCATACATCATACATATAGAATTCAATTAGTATCTAATCATACAAAGCACTTTGTCAAGGCATGTCAACTCTGAAGATAACCACAAAGAAACTGTACCTCATTATTTTAGTTTGCGTGTTACTACTGAATCAACTGGTGCTACATCTCCAATGGGCCCTGCCAAGGGTCACACAAACTGGTTCACAATGATACTTAGCCCCTGCCAAAGCCAAACTGTTTCTTTAGGGCCAACTTGAAGGCCTTGGTTGTCGGAGCCTGATGGACAGGCAATGGCAACTGATTGAATAATCATGGGCCTCTGATAGTTATACTGGCTTCTGTGCATTTGAGCCAGCTAGAAGGCACCCATAATATTTTATCTGTGGTTGCTCTCATACAGCGTGAGCTGATGTCAGGGACATACTGAAAATACTGACATAATTCTGTGAGTCGTTCATTGTGTAAGCCTCAATATACAAAGATACAATCATGGTTGCCTCTGCGGGTTGATAACATGGGAAGTTGAGACCTTTTATGGAACTTCTCTACATTTGATCTGGGTGGGGCATGAAGAATGATGCGTAGTGCTCTATTCTACACATCTTTTAGGTAATTTGCATTTTGGACACTTGTACCATTGTATACTATATCCAGGTAATCGAAATGGGGAATGGTTACACTCCTGTATAGGAGAAGAGCTGATTCTTGTTTCATTTTGGGCTCTATTCAGCATGGCTAGTTGAGACACAGTCTTATGACAAACAATTTCTTCATGTCTGTCAAACATCAGACAGGGATCTACCTTTCATGCCCAGGTATTTCATAGAATCAACCAGTTCAATACTTGCACTTTCGACTTCATCATCATGATGTTGGAGTCCCGAATATTATCATCTTGGTTTCCTTCATGTTCAAAGTTGAACAGTTTTGCGTCATCATGAGACTCATAGGTTTCATTTCCTCTAAATAGCTTAGCTGCAATTCGAGGTCTGATTTTTTGACAAGACAATTTCTGTGTCGTTTAGCATATGAAAGTATTGATGCAGATATCAGACAGAGAGGAAGATCATTTATCAAAATGATAAACAGAAGGGGCTTAAAGTGGAGCAATGGGACCCCCGATGGGTCACTGCACAAAGGGAGGATGAGCGATTAGTGTATGATGTTATTTGGGTGCAACCCTCAAGATCGGTCTGAAACCACTTCACTGAATCAATTATCATACCAAAGCAAACTAATTCACTCAGGAGGATGTGGAGCTTTAATGTATCAGAGGCATTTTTCAGATGCAGGAAGAGGTCTGTCTGTCTGTCTGTCTGTCTGTCTGTCTGTCTGTCTGTCTGTCTGTCTGTCTGGATGGATGTATATATATATATATATATATATATCTATATGTGTGTGTGTGTGTGTGTGTGTGTGTGTGTGT
>JAUOBU010744244.1:0-10098 GCA_032360585.1 Nereis procera | reverse complement strand
GTAGTGGTATATGTGTCAGTGAGGGTGTGGTTGTGTGGGGTGGGGGTAGTGGTATATGTGTCAGTAAGGGTGTGGTTTTCTGGGGTGGAGGTAGTGGTATATGTGTCAGTGAGGGCGTGGTTGTGTGGGATGGGGGTAGTGGTATATGTGTCAGTGAGGGTGTGGTTGTGTGGGGTGGGGGTAGTGGTATATGTGTCAGTAAGGGTGTGGTTGTGTGGGATAGGGGTAGTGGTATATGTGTCAGTGAGGGTGTGGTTGTGTGTGAGTGAAGAAAAAAGAAACCAAGGACTGAGCAGTCACCAATTCCAACACAAACACACTTGTCGGCGTCATAGCAGAAAATACTATTGTATTTTCTTGCCATCGCCATGGCAATTTTTCGCCTGACAAAATAACTAAAAAATCACAAAACAACAAGAAATGCTATATATTATTAGATCTCAATTGATAATTATGTATTAAACCATAGTATTTCGCTCATCTGAAAACTCCCCTGGAACCGGAAATCACATCACTACATCATTGTGTTCTCGCCACACATCGCCATCTAGTGAGATTATTTCCCACCAGATGGGATAACTATCTTGTCAATAGCATGCTTCTTTTTGTCCGCTGGAAGTTACGGTTGAGGTTTTCCGTCTTTTTAGCATCACATAGGTTTTATGAGACTGAAAACTCCGATCATCGATCAAATAAATTGAAGTCAAGGTCAAGAGTCATTTATTTTCGAGCGCTGCATCTCTGAGACATAGGTAATATATGAAGATAGGTATAGCCTCATCTGAATGAGATGCTGTTACTCGATGATCAGATCTCTTTTTTCCATCCATGTGGCCATTTCATCAATTCCCTGCTCACTAGCGTGAGCTGGGAATCGATGAAATGGCCACACGGATCCTATTCCGTAAAACAGTTTGCTTTTTGTTTCATTCGGATCAGACCCTTAGAGGCTTTGCAATTGGACTTATAAGACACGAGATCTATGGGTGATTTGAGGATCATTATAGAGCCCTGTTATTCAGTTTATTAGTCTATGCTGAATAATAGAAACAAAAAATGTCTTCAAAAAGACAACACCCAAGAGGGATAAAGGGTGAGGGGTTGACATGAAAAGCACACATTTTCAGTGGTTTGACTGACTAATGACTTAATCCTTTCATTGCAATTATCCTCAAATCACCCCTCGATATTGCATTTTTCAGTTGGAAGGCTTCAAATGGTCCAATTTGAATGAAACAAGAAGCAAACTGCAGTAGGGAATATGGTCTGGCTGTGTGGGTATTTCATCAGTTCCTAGCTAACTGGAGTCAGCTGTGAATTGATGGAATAAACACATGGATGGAGAGTGATGAGGTAGTGAAAGGGTTAAAATTCTTCTGAAAAATAAGTTTGTGATAATCACTGAAGGAAATAACATCGACGTCTGATTTTTTTACATACCAGCATATGAGACTCTACAGTGAATACATGGCAGTAAAAAAAATAGAAATTTGAGAAGTGTCATATATAGACAACATCCTTGTGAAACCTTCAGATTTTATGGCAAGTTATGTATACTTGTATTCACCTGAATGAGAGATAGCCTATGCATGCACCTACCATACATGTATGCATAGCTAGGATGGGAGGTGGGGGGGGGGGTGCTGCCATGTGAGCCGGGAGCTAGGTGGAGATAGGGTGAAATGGCACTTGCCGCACATGTCTGGATAAGTCTCCCTACAGATCACATACTCCATGCCCACAACCAATGAGAGAAGGGCTAAGTGGGGGTGTATGGTGGGGGTGTATGGAGTCCATAGTTACCAGAAGCAGTCAATGAGAAACTGATTCACCTTTGGTGGAATGAGCTGATAGCGGGTTGGATCACTTTGGGGCCATGAATGTAGAGTCCCTCGTTGGCCATATCCATAGAGCACACAATGGTACATTGTCTACGGCGCCATGTAGGGAATTCATGCCATCAAGGGACTTTTTGGACAAGAAAGTCGTCAATTGTACGAGCTCAACCCGCTCACTCCTATGACCTGCGACTTTCCCCGGGATATTGTGTCTTCCATGTCCGATTGGAAGGCCTCTAATGGTCCCATTTGAATGAAACAGAACCCAGTGTAAGGGGGAATGAGATCTGGTCATGTGGCCATTTCATCTATTCACAGTTCACTAGCATGAGCTGAGAATTAGTGGATGGATGGAAACTGATGAAGTGGTGAAAGGTCAAACATGTCAATAGAGGAAGTTTTGGTGAGTTCCCATAGTTCTGACAGATACATCCATCGTGTGATTCTCGCTGTGTTGGTGATGATGACGGGATCTGGCTGATCTTCGCAAGGGAGACAGTGTTACCTGACCCCACAATGTAGATGCCGAGCGTGTGGGAACCTAGATCATCATGTTGAAACACAGCATCTCAGCTCATCAATTAATGCATAGTCTGATGTGACCTCATTCCATAAGCATCGAGCGGCAAGGGAAATTCAAGTGTCATTTTCAAGGTAGCAAACTTTGAAAAAAAAGCCAGATGTTGAGCCTAGAGGAAACCCGATCTTGCAATCAAATTCAAACTCAAATTCAAAAGTGTTCATTCATACTCGCAAAAGAGTGCCCACAAATGGACGAGATCAGGCGTTGTGCTTTGGTCCGAAAAAGCGATAGAGGTGAGATATAAGGGTTCTAATACGGCAATAGGTGAGAGGATTGGATTGCTGATTATATGCCACTTACCACGAATGCTAGCCCTGTCCGTACTGGTCGTAGATCCAAAGTGCAATCTGTTTTTGATTCCGCCTGTCAACACACAAATGACATCCGCAATTGAGGAGTACATGGCAATGCTCAGGTTCCGAATGTTTTGTGTCAGACCAGATTGACCCACGTATAATATTCATGTTCAAATGTCATAACCTCTCAACCTCTTCCACGGTGTTTCGGAAACAGTCCACAAAAGCGCCATCACCTATGCTGGCTTAGAAACAGCATCAGAATTACGCTGAAAATGTTTATAATAATCCTTGAGAGAATGAGATGTGGGGACTAGCCCTTTTACTGATCAACCAATTTCTTTTTCACCACCACTCCAGCTAGCTGTTGCCTAACAACTTCTGTACTGTAGTCGGGCGGTTTTTTGCAACACTGGTTGGGTCTCAGGTAGTCTTTGCAACGCCGGGTAGGTCTCGGTGCTCAAAATGATCAGAATCTCTTAAGAATTCGAATCAATTGTTTCCTATCAAATCCATCATGATGGGTGAGAGTCATGTCTCGGATATACTCGTGCTTTGCCTGAGAGGAGATGACAAGTCGCTTATAGTTCGCCGGGACGGCACCAGTGGATGGAGTATCAGTACTGTTATTCAATCCGACATTCTGTTCTTGCTCTGCTTATCCTTAACATCCATTTGTGAAGGTGATGAAAGATGCCAACTATGCATTTTGTTCGATCAATCGAATTGGCCAGTGTATCTTCCAATAATGATACCTCATGAAATGAGCAAAGAAAAAGCCATCTGTGATATTGAAGGATGCCGAGCACAGTCGTGGAAATAACTCATTGTGCTTAGACTGCGCAATGAATTCTCGGATCTTGCTATATATTCCAGTATGAAAGACATATAACGCTCACCTCTCCACAAAAATTATGTTCTCTCATCAGTCATATCAGTCATTCAAAATCGTGTGTATATTCCCCTTGAAAATTTCTGAAAACAGTACATGTGTAACGGATTTATCCTCGAAAGATGGCTAGCTACCGTGACCCAAGAGTGAAGGATGTAATAGACTCACTTGGAAATACTATTCGTGCACAGACACACCTCCCAGGGATATGGCCTTGTAGCAGCTGTAGGTTGATGAGAAGGACAGGGTGCTGTGAAAGATGGGATTAGTCAATGATGTGTCTCTCACTTATAGTGAAGCTGGGGATCGATATATTTGTTCAGTGGCATAGAAGGGATTCCTTCAAAGACAAAGACAACTTTGTAGGTGACAAAGAATCAATGAATTGGTGCTTTAATAACCAAGAATCTACTTACAATCTAGCACAGCAGATCGACCGGTTGTCCAACACAGAATGCTCACTAATGCACCAAAATCCTATCCTGTTGTGAAACAGTTCCAAGGAGATCAGAGCACTTCTGCCCGGCGTAGATGATCAGAGGGAAAGAGCTCAGAGTGAATAGCTCCAGGGAGTTTTATCTCAGCAGGTGACGCTTGCACTGGGCAAAACCCCTGCCCATCTTTGGGTGCCCCAAATTGTGCACCACTACCACGTGATATTCATGTAACCTCAAGCCTCACCTGCTGAGTAATGTGGGAGCCCTTCACTGTTAGTGCTGATCTCCTTGGCCGTATTCACTCACAGTCCGACACATGACTTATATCATAGTGAATGTAACCCTGGATATTATAATGAAGAAGCTTTCCTCGTGTGCAAAAATGCAGGGTGGCAGTCAGGTTGCTTCACCTGAGGCTCGCAACTCGTCTGAGCCTTGCTGATTAGTCACAGCCCCCTCCCTCTCCTGCATCCTCCACATTTTCTCACGTAGCCCCAGCCAAAGGATTGGGTAGCTACTGTTTTATTTCCATTCTGATGTGGAAAATTCCATGTGTGATCCGGATTTTTCATACAACATCAGTTTTATCGAAAAATAAGGCATAACACAGGGGTCCAAGTCGAGACAGGGTAGAACGGGTGATATACGAATATTTGGACGTATTGTAAGTTGCCCCCCTAATGTACGACTATGAATTTACGGACTTGAATTTGAATTGGTATTTTGATTTGAATGAGAGGATGCTGTATGCAGCATGTCATGGTAAGCCCGACATTGAGCACATTTCAGACCCGCTGCTCATAATATAAGATTGGAGGATAGTCACGGTGATTTGTCTGATGCCAGTCATTCTACAGGTATCCATTCTGAAGCGTATATGTTTTCTACAGCACCTCTGCCTGTTCTCCAACTCAATGTGGGCACTGTACTGATCCTGTATATACGCTATGGCTGGATAAACCATTGAAACTGCATGTCTCCAGTGATTTCCACTACTTTGCATGTGTATTTCTATGCACCCACCATACAGGTCTGAACCCCCAAGTCCTCCAGCCCCACCATATCTTGAGGTGCATTATCATTCACGAAACATGACACAAGCTCCTTTTTTGACTGAAGAGTAGTTATTTGACGAATCAACCCGAATATCTTTTGGTGTTATTTCCATACTGTTGTCTACAATGTGATTACTAAATCAATAAACAAGTATACATCATGGAGAGGCGTAGGAATGTTTTGGATAGTGCAACGGTTGTCTAAGCCAGCTAGGCTGAGAATTGTCCTAATGGACTTATTGATGGCGAGGCCACCCATACTATGGGGTAGATGTTTTCTTATGTGGGGGTGGGGGTAGTTACTGGTATAAATGACCACTCATCAAATACCAGATCTCAAATGAATTTCATGGCGAGAAAATGAAGCTGGAGTCATAATCCAGTCATTCAGACACTAGTCTCCACAGTTGCTGGCATAATATGTGATCAGCAAGCCCCAATATCAAGAGTGGCTTATTTCCCAGTTCCTGTGTTAGAGGCCAGCACTGCCACACTGTGTCAGGCTGTGATAACACTCTCAGCCAACTGAGCCAAAAGATGTCTCTTGCTATTAGTCAGGTGATTACTGCCACTATAGTTGCGTTATCTTACAACTTTCTCCATCTGATCTCGAAGTCTACTTGTTTCAGTCATAAGCAAGTAGCCAGCATTTACACCTGCGATAACAAATGTACTACAGCACCACATGACGAAAAAGAGCTAAGCTACAAATGTTACAAGTTATTGAGAGATGTAACGTATGCACAACTATTGGAACAAGCAAGAGCCATCTCGTGCATCACATCAGTGACCATTTACTTCACTTATTCCCACAAGATGTCTCCCCCATAAGCTAACATCTGGCCCAATAATAATAAATAGTGTCTAACAGCGCCATGTAATAAATTTACCATAGCGACAGGTAGGAATATGGGAGACTAATATTTCTGATTATTTCCGACCGGGAACGCAGGTGTGTCGTGGTAAGTGGTAGGGCAGCAGTTTCTGGATTAAACCTTTTTATTGGGCCTTACCGGCTTGATAGTGAGAATGGTTGACCCGTGCTTCGGACGATCTCTCCTGGCCACCACCACACCGTCTCTGATTTTCGGCAGCATCAAGGTCTCGCTCATTAGCTGCAGCCAAATTACGTAATACAATAATCAATCAATGATACGAATTTTTCAGTTTTCAATCTGTGTTTCGCGTGATTAGAATGTAATGTTATTGCACACGCACGCACGCACGCACGCACGCACGCACGCACGCACGTGCGTGCACACACAAACACACACTCACACATATATATATATATGTATATGATACAGCAGAACTGTTCACAGTATAAATAAACAAACTCAGATTCCCCCGTATCTCTCTTGGATATTTAGACTTTCAAGTCCAGTCGGAAGGCTTCATGTGGTCCAATTCAAATCAAATGGAGAGCAACATGTATAGGGAATAAAATCTGACAATATGGCTATCCATCAGCTCACTGGTGATGAAATAGCAACGTGGTTGGAAATTGATCAAGTGGTGAAAAGGTTGAGATACCATGTTTTGGAAATCCGAAAGTGGTCTCTCGAGACCTATCTTACTTCATGGTAATTAGAAAATAAGAAATGTCTTCAAAAAGACTGGTCGGAGAATTTGAGTATGTGAGTGGTTATTTCAACTGGGCCCGTAATGGAGGGCCAAGAATCTTGGGATACTGGTTTGACTGATGCTCATCTATCATCATCCTAGCTAGTTTGTTCATGAGCACTGAGACACGCTATCTGGCCATCGAATCTTTCCAGCTGCACAGTATTATGACATCATGACAACTGAAGCTGATACATTGTCTGTGTTAGATGACAACCTGGACTTGCTTCACATATATGAATTATGTTGCTAGGGATCATTCTTCACCTTTTGCCATGGCAAGGGAATAAAAAAAATGTGATGACATTTCCACATTTGATGATATTGCCACGTTTATTTTGGTCTTTGAAGTGTTTCTAACACATGGATATGTAGACACCATGTCGCTTCAACTTTGCATGGTGGGGCTGCTGAGATTTCGCAACTATTCAGAAAATAAGGTAGCTGACATAGCCATATCTCTAATTTTTGCATTATTTTGAGATTTTGAAACTCAATATCATGAAAGCTATTTCAAACTCTCAGAAGCCCCTCATGCAATCAGGTAGGGGTGATATTACTTCATGAGAATAAGTGTTGATTCCTTATGTTATCCAAGAATAAACATGGCAATATTAGGAAATGTGTCATTTTCAGCTCAAAATCGTGGTTGCCATGGTTACCATGGCAACCATCACCATGACAATCCGTGGAATATAATTCATCTCAAAGTTCAACCTCTCAGCTATATATCTAGCACATCCCTTCAATGGTCAGTGGTATTGAAGTCTTCGAAACTCAACATCTCTATTCAATGTCAAATCCACCCTGGATTTGCCATTTTTTGCATAAAGTACATGAGAACCGACACCATCCGGGTACTTGGAGATTATCCTCTAGTCACTGTGTTTGAAACAGCTGTGAGCAGCAGTCTCGTGTCTGATCAGCCAGAGATTTTTACGTTCTCAGTTAAATATTGAAATATATTTCTTTCCACGCGGTGTGTACAGACTTCCATCCGACATACGATCTCGACAGTATCAGCGGGAAAGATTGGCAAATGGTGTTTATGAATGTGTAACATATTTTCCATACACCCACGCAATGTCCCTTGAAGTTAAAAGATTACGCAATGTGTTTCATCCGGGTTAACACTTGAATCTATGTAAAAGAGTATACATCAATGTGAATTAAGCATAAATCTTTTATTGCATAGAATGTCGAATGATGCACAAAAGCTGAATGCATATGACACCCATCCGCCTTGCTGCATATGTGCCAAATCGTAAAAATTGATCCATCAGCCCCGAGCCCTATACTTATACGGTTGAAGTCCATTGACCCAACATTGGACCAATTTGGCACATATGTATTTAACAGGTTGGCATATTTTGCATCATATGAATTCGGCAGGTGGTAATCATTTGACATCTTATGCAGCAGAGGGTCAAATAATATTGATAATAACTATGACCATGATGTGTTTCCACTCAGGTAATATATATGACTGTGTGTTGCTATGGGCCTACGGTGCTAACAGAACTCTTGAAGCTGGAGGTAGCATTCATGATGGAGCTGCAGTCACTACCAGCATCTTCAACTTCTCTTATATTAGTGCTACTGGCACGGTTATTATGAATGCTCAGGGTGATCGGGAGAAGGACCAAACGATCTCCATCATCATGCCCAACAGCACCGTGAGTCTGCCTCTATCAATGTCATCGTCATCGCCATTGCCATCAGCATCACCACAATCATCACCATCAATATCCCCAGACTTTCAAAGTGCTGGTGAAATTTTTCAGGGATCCTATCCTGCTTTGAGGTGACATTTAGCCATTGGCCAAAATGGTTCTGGGAACTGGAAACTAGTTGTACGAAGTGTTGATAGGCTAGATCATTTCACATCAGCTTCAAGCCACGCAGTCTATATGGGATAAATACACATTTAAGTAGGGGATGATACCGGTCCAATCAAAGTTGAGGATATATAAGACAGAAAACTCTATTTGTTGATCTACAAAATAGGCAGAAAAGTGGGGAAAATGTAGACAAAAATGTAGTCTACCGGGGACAATCCACCGCTCTCTGGATATTTTACTTGAATGCACATATACACTCAAAGGTGTAATTCAGATGAAAATTGTTCATCCCATAAGACAGGAATTCCCCAGTCAAAGAAGATCTAACACACACGGCCAGATTTTTAATTAAAAAAAAGGGAAGGTTCCAGTTAGCAGCACTGGATAAACATGTCCAAGATTCATATCCACACTAACAACCTGATCTATCACAGATATTCGAAGATGCTCTCGATATTAAGATGATCAAAGGACCTCGTATCCTTGGCATCATATTATTTAGCCCTTGTCTGCAGGAAATCTGTACAGCCAATCATTATTTGTCCTACAGTCAATGGACATTGCCATGTAGGACACTTCGCTGGTCTTATTTCTTTAGCTGATATGCATGTAGGAGATGAGAATGTCCAATTCTTGAACGGGTGAAAACATTCTCCTCGCGTCTACCTCAAAGTTTGATGGCATCCGTGTTTTGTTACATAATGAATTCATCAATCCATTCACTACCATCACCCCCAAATTACCCTTGGATATTACGTCTTTCAAGCCCAGTAGGAAGGTCTCTAATGGTCCGTTTTGATTAAAGCAAAAAGCAAATTGTAGTGGGGGATAATATCTTGGCATGTGACTCTCTCATCGATTCACAGTTAATCAGCGTGGGCTGTGAATCGATGGAATAGCCACATGGATGGGAAGTGATGAAGTAGTGAAAGGGTTAAGCAGCTGACTGTATGCTATGGTGATTCCCTCGGGCAAATATACAATCAGTTTCTGCCCATACAGGATTCACATATGCTGTGCTAAATGGCATTGTTTTAGATAATACAATGTGATAATTTATTGAATTCAATTGTTTCTGCACAGTGCTTCCTGATACATCCTCTACAGTGATTGCTGCCTTGCCTTGTAGGTGGTGGAGCTATTCAAATGGCATGCTGCAACTCATACTCTGGTGAAGTCCTACAAGCCTGAGTCAGCTGATGACTGGAGTGGAATCATATGGTCTGGACGAGATGGGGTCATGCCGACAGGAATGCCTACGTGTGGCTGGGATGAGGAGCTTTGCCGAATACCACCAGCTGATTACAGAATACAGGCCACATTAGGTATGTAGCTGGGTCTTCAAGTTGTGATCAGCTTCTTGATTGATTAATTGGTGTTTGAAGCCGCCTCCCTCCCTCCTCCTCTCTTGCTTCATCCATCCATTCACCAAACTCCCTTACTACTCTCTCACACTCTCTATCCATACATCCTCTCTCTCTCTCTCTCTCTCTCTCTCTCTCTCTCTCGCTCTCTCTCTCTCTCTCTCTCTCT
>JAUOBU010743133.1:0-10098 GCA_032360585.1 Nereis procera | reverse complement strand
GTGGATATAGCATAGGGACATCACTCGGCCTCTGGCCTCGTGACGTCCCTACGCTATATCCACCTCATGGGATATTGCATTTTTATCCATCAGCCATGTGGTCTTGCCATAATATCGCGTGTGGACGCCGTACAGCAAAGTTTCTGGACAAGCTACAAACAGTATATATTGGAGGCCACTTCTGGCAGATGGTTGTACTGAAGAGAGGTCTTGCAAATCGAATGTTCTTGTGTTCAATACAAAAGGTTCTGCAAATGTCATGCTATCACATAGGACGAATATTCCGATTTTGAGGTACATAAGACAACAGGAAGGTGTTCTCTCTCAGCAAAAGTGAGCGAGACAGTAGGTCTGTGGCAACATATATTCCAGTCAGGTGATGAAAGGCTGACAGCTATCTGGACTTGGATATTATCCCACGACAAGTGATAAAATAAGTGGAAGATGCACAGTGTGGAATTGTGTGCATCCTCCACTCTCATGAGTGCATCTTCCATTACTAGGTCATGGAATTTTCTCGATCAAATCCTACATATTTTTCATAATTTTTTCGACAGTTTGAGTCTTATTTATTGTGGGATAAGAAAGTAGAATCCATGCCAATGGAAGATCCGCTAGCTATTCCCAACTCGGTATGCATCCGAGGCCGTAACTCACTCAGCCTACGGCCTCGTGAGTTGCGGCACCGAATGAGTACCTCATTGGGGATACTGCAGATCTTCTACTGGCATGGTGTCTTGCTACAATGCTGAGATGAGCAGCAAATTTGTATGCTCACAAGATGGCTTACTGACCTATTGCAAAGAATGCTCACAATTACATCTCTTTTTATTGGGAACTTCTCTAAGAAGATGAAAAGCATGATAACAGAGATAGTGTAATAGGGAGCCCAAGTAGATGAGAATGAGAAGGCGAGAAACAAGACAAAGTGACAAGGCAGTGATCAATGCGAGGGTAGCACATGATTGTACCTAGGAAATTTACCTATTCATCCTTTCGAAAAGTTCTTTGAACGCTTGTATAGAGCAGGGGGAGAATGTGCCGAGGTTGTTGTAATTGCCAGGTGTTGTATCATACAGGATAGGAGTCATGATGTATTGATCATTCGCAGAACAGCCTGAATTCTCCACCCCATCATCATGGTAGGTACCAAAACTAAATGTAGAAAAGAGTGGGTAGAATAGAAACAAAAAAACAATTCGGAGTGATGATGTCTGGTGGTACCCAGGAACGCTAGAATCCCAATACTGAGATAAGCTACATGGAGGATCTCTCCCTCTCATTTTCTTATTCTCTCTTTTTCTCATTTTCTTATTCTCTCTCTATATATCTATCTATCTATCTCTATCTCTATCTATCTCTCTCTATCTCTATCTATCTCTATCTCTATCTCTATCGTTTGACAACAACAATGACTACGACTACAACTACGACGACATTGATGATGGATGATGGTTTTTCCAATTACAGTTCACTTTTCATATCATTTGAAATGGACTTACATTTGGATCTGACAAATATTTCCAAGGGTCATTCAGAGGTTTCTGTGTATAAAAGGGTTGATCAAACTTTGTATGCCAGCCATCATTTTTAGGTATCACCAAATGAACACTTGAGCAATAGCGTGTCCATTTTGCATAAGCGCAAGCAGGCTTTCAAATTGTCATTTGCTCAAAACTACCAATCTGTGTAAACTCCTTTTCTGAGTAAATTAAGGCTATCAATCACTGCTTGCTACCAATTGATTGTTCTCTACAGAGAATGTCAATTTTTGCCTACCTGGTGAAGTGGTATATGACACAAAACCCCCTTGCTGCCTAGGCGCCTGACTGCTTGCTGATCCAACATTTCTGAGTCCTACAGCCACGAGGCTCAAGGTTGATGGATCATTCTTGCTGCAATCTGGTATATATGCATTCGGCCGGTAGACATAACATTGAATAAATTCGGCATGTGGGATGGTATTCAGCCAAATAGAAAGTGATCATATGAATATTATTCGTATTTAACTCATCCCGTTTAGGTTTTCTTCAGTTAATGCATCAGCTCAAATTATTGGGTTCAAAGACAAGATATAAAGATGTTGACTTACCTGTGCCCTAGTTCATGCGCCCCTACAGCCCCAGACAAGAACATGCGCTGCTCCACAACTAGAGACACATTGCGGCACATCCCACCAAGAAAAGCCCTACCTGATGGGAACGAGATGAAACTGATTAAAGCAATACTGAAGACTCAGTATCTTGAATATATGAATATTCTTCCTGTAGCTGTTTTGAATGGATGGGCATGAGTGGAGAATGAAATAGTGTGTGAATTTGGTGGGGAAACGATGTTGACTACATGGAAATAATGTGTATTGTTCAGTAGCTGTATCCTATTGACTCAATTCAAGGCAAGCCGATTCAATAATGATGCTAGTATGAAGTATACCCACTTTCAAGCAAGATCTGACTGATTAGCAACTTTAACGAACCAACAGTTGACCAGCTTCTACCATGTCTGGGGACGAGGTCAAGACTGGTTACCAAAATTGCCTCAAAGAAGATTCCCACAGTGGCAGTTTAGATTGGCATTGCAGTGGACGTTTAAGACATCTTATATGACCTCTGTGGATTTGCCTAGTTCTGAACTGATTTTGAGTACTCCATTCA
Source organism: Nereis procera (assembly GCA_032360585.1). Lineage (NCBI taxonomy): Eukaryota > Metazoa > Annelida > Polychaeta > Phyllodocida > Nereididae > Nereis > Nereis procera. The sequence continues at coordinate 7,444 of JAUOBU010743133.1, read as the reverse complement.
ACACCAATGCCAGTCAGAAAGATTCGAGGTTGCTCACTAGTCTCACTCCATTGGGCTTCTTGAATACAGTCACTAAGACAAGCTTGCAAGGATCTGGATGGAGCTCACACTTCTGACGAGAGGTTGGCTGATATGTTTGATCATGTTCTACAGCGAGTAGCATACTACAAGCTGCCGGACAATAATAATGATGATTGCTCCCTTGAATCAGCTATCACCATGAATTTACAGCCCTCATACCACTGTCTGATTTTATCCCTCTATCCTTTGTGAGCAAGTTTGGAAAACCAAGACTCCATCTTGGATCTCCAACTATACTGACAAGGAGCCACTCGGTGCTCACAGTTGGTGGATTTGGATGGTTGAACAAAGGGATGATGGGAGCCTCAGTTGACAACTGCAAACAGCTTGTTATTGAGCACCTAGAATTACCTGACAATGCCTTAGCAAGAGCAGTAATGATAAGGAATGTTTACTTGTTGGACATAGCTGATGTGGCGGCTCAACTCTAGTCTACTGACCATCAATCTATCACCACTTGATACATGTGCTACTGCACCAGAGGCCAGATACCTTTATTGTCGTAATACAGGGAGTAGAATACACCATGACATACATGGGTACATGCTGGTGAGTGTACGGTGGGAAAGTCTGCTTGGGAGGAGTTGCGACACAATGTCCCTCTCTGAATATTTCACTCCACAATTAAAAACCAATCTGTAGCTCTGTCATGAAGCTCAGTATATCTTGGGGATGGAAACATAGGTTTCGTAACATAGGATTGATATGTGATGGCCATTTATGGTTGTGAAGATTGAGTACCCAGAAAATTTGCTTCACTCTGCAATCAAGAAAAATCTTCTATCTTTGGACTACCCATGTTTTCCTTGTATTTCGAGGTCACCCTTCAAAGGAGGTCCCTATTAGTTCTCACTTATTTGGGAAATGATCCGCAAAAAATTGGGAGATTCTTAGTATTCATATTTCAAATAAGCTTCGAGTATAATTGATAAGATCTCAAGAAAACTTAGTTCAGTTCTGCTACACTAGTAGAATGAGCTGTTGTGAAAGATAAAAGTCCTTTACCTAGTATAGACTGTCCAGCATCTGTCATATCGTACCTTGAGAAGAAGAATACTTTATCATTTTATACTAAACAACATAACATAATGAAAGGAAATGAGTATTGAAGAATAGTTGTTAAAAGTAGAAAAACCTATGATGTAATTTCTCTCATGTGGTTGTTTACATCTATCGTAGTCTTGGGCAGACCTAGATGGTCCATACAATACCACTTCCTTTCTCGCAGCCCATTCTCCTTCGCCGTCACCTATATGGCTTGCACTCTTTCCCACTCTTCCCCCTCGACGTCTCTCTCTGCTCTCTCTTCTCTACTTCTACCTTTGTTCCTCTGTGTGTATGTCTGTGTGTATGTCTGTCTGTCCGTCCATCGTTCTGTCTGTCTGTCTGTCCGTCCATCTCTCTGTCCATCTGTCCATCTCTCCGTCTCTCCATCTGTCTCTCCGTCCATCTGCCCATCCGTCCATTTGTCTGTCTGTCTGTGTTTCTGTCTTTCCGTCTTTCCATCTTTCCGTCTTTCTGTGTTTCTGTGTTTCTGTGTTTCTGTCAGGCAATGGGCGTTGTACTCTTTGTAGGCCTGTTTTACCCTATTGTAGTGCCCCATTGTCATGATATTTGAGGCTGTGCTGTCTCCATACAAACTTAACCATTCTAAGTTGTTAGTTTGGTGAGAGTGAATGTTGAATCATTGCTAGCATACCCTGTAAAACCCATTGCATGATCATGTGGTGGTAGGCTCGCTTGCTGATCCACCCAGGAGTCCAACGCACTCAGAACTGTAGGCCCATAAACACTGCCATTATTGTTATTATCAGTTGTCCATGGCGACGCTGTCGCATTCTGTGAGAACAGACAACTATGTGTAATCAGATAAGAGATGCTGCATCATTATACGGGATCTATTTAAAAGAAAAGTACATCACATTCATCAACAGTCTACTACGTGAAGCACAACGAGAGCCGGGTTTGTCTCACAGATGGATCATTATCCCCTCGAATCATATTCTGGTTTATGATACTGTCACCTTATCCTATCTGCTGAGAAATATCAGAATTCAAATATGTCTATTCTGTTGATCTGTGAATCATGGAATATGAGTCTGTCGGAAGGAATAAGCCACCATTGTACTGATAGGTCTAAATTATCTCGACCAGTTAACTGCGAAAACCTGCAAATTAAGAAATAAATTAATTAGTGAAAGGCTCAAGTCACCATAATTCATCCTTAAAACCATGATCGGATTCTGTGGCGAGGAAGTATGGCAATATTTCATAAGGTAAATTCAGAAAATGAATTTCAGTGGCCTGATGGCTGAGAGGAGTTCATATACCAAGGCCACTGGGTGAGATGTCACCTGTTCATCCGACACCCATGTCTTCTTAATTCTATACCCAGTATATATATATATAGTGATATGATACATCTGACATAGAAAATCCTAATCCATGTTCACTTGATGGAAGAAAATATGATGACCTTGCTGAAGGCAACTGTTTTTGTTACCATGCAGCAGCAGCTATAGTGGTATGGTGGCATGTTTGAGCCTCATCAGCATTATTAATATCATGATTTTCATCGTACATGTGAGTATTTGTGTTTCTATCGTCAACGTGATTTTGTTTTCAATCATTAATATTTACCAGTGATATGTAGCAGCCAACGTGCTGTACCTCAATAGAATAGTCAGGAGAATCAATGCTTCCAAATCGCATATCAATCTGTCAAAATAATTACATCAAGTATGACAAGCATGGCGACAGAGAGCAGGACACATTCTGACTCGTCCTTTCTCTGAAATCACTTCATCTATTTTGCTCCTCTATTTTAAACTCTAGAAGCCTGCAAGAAGGACAATAAAGAGGCATGGAAAGCTCTGAAAAGGCATGGAAAGTTTTGAAGGAATTCTGGCCCTTCATGAAAACATATCAATTTTGCTCATATTTTGGGTGACTCTGAATCTCTAACAAGCTAAATAACCATTTTGCTGTGTTAAGTAGTGCACTAGGTTCTCACTTTGCCCACCCTCCTATGCAAATGCTGAAACTGTTCTCTCCAACTTTCACTTGGTATCCTACTTAAACAGCTACCAAGATAGTTTCCATTCCAGATATGAGACCTAGGCGGTGTGACAACCGGGTTTTTGAAGGCATGTTGTGATTTGGACAGTCCACCACTGGTATATCTTCATGACCCTTGCACTATGATAACCCTCAAATAATTCTTGGATATTGTGTCATCCAGATCCAATTGGAAGGTTTGTAATGGTCAGATTCGAATAAAACAAACCACAAGTAGTAGGGAATAAGATCTGGGCATGCAGTCATTACTTCGATTACCAGATCACAATCGTGTGCAGTAAATCGATGAAATAGCCACATTGATGAAAAATTATTATTCTGGACAAATCCTGGGACCATTTATTGGCAAATACTATGGTTAAGACGAATCTTAGGTCAGCGAAAGGGGCCCAGGAATGATGCTGACTGAAGGATGGGGTGGTAGTTTTAGTCGTCTAAGACCCAAAGCACCTTTGGACATTGTGTTTTTCAAATCCAACGCAGAAGGTTCTATTGGTCCGATTTGAATCAAATGAAAAGCAGAGTAGTAGGGCATCATATATGACAATCTGGTTATTTTATTAATTCACAGCTCACAAGTGTGAACTGATTCTCATTGAAATAGCCACATGGATGAAATTTGATGAAGTAATGAAAGGGTTCCCTACACAATTGAATATCGATAGATCTGACAAATTTCGAAGTTACGACGGTTCTCTACCCCGAAGTCTCCTGGCAAAGCAACCTGTACAAGGGATGGAATGAGATCTGGTGCAGATACAACCTCTAATCATGATGATCGAGACCAGCAGAGCCTAGTAACTATTGACCTATCTCAGTGCGACCTTTATCATGATGCTGGGACCCCCATAGCGTGGTAATTACTGACCTATCTCTGTGTGACCCCTGATCATGATGCTGGAGACCCCCAGAGCGTGGTAATTACTGACCTATCTCTGTGTGACCCCTGATCATGATGCTGGAGACCCCCAGAGCGTGGTAATTACTTACCCATCTCTGTGTGACCCCTGATCATGATGCTGGAAACTCCCAGAGCTTGGTAATTACTGACCTATCTCTGTGTGACCCCTGATCATGATGCTGGAGACCCCCCAGAGCGTGGTAATTACTGACCTATCTCTGTGTGGCCCCTGATCATGATGCTGGAGACCCCCAGAGCCGAGTCACTACTGATATATCTCTTAACTTCAAATATTACTTAGAATCTAGAGATACTGAAATCAGGCTCTGCCGGTGCTGTGGGTTCCCTCTTCTATCTGATTATAAGACGGAGAACACATGCACTGACAGGTGCTTGATGAATTGAACAGTTTCTAGGTCTCCAACCAGAGATGCCATGTGATGACCTGAATAAAAGATCTTGATCTACATTCAGTAGGGAGGCGTTCGGATGGCCTAGTTCATTTATCCATCCGGGCACTTATGTTTACATCTGGGCATATAGCGTTCGGATGGCCCAGTTTATATATCCATCCGGGCACTTCCTTTTACATCCGGGTGTTTATTTTAGCATCCGGGCTTTCCATGACCTAGAAGATCCGATACGAGTAATAACCCGGTTAAACTGTTTGTAACTGCTGGGATTGATAATAACCTACAAACCTACAAACCTTGATTGATCCTGAATACTGCGCAATATATCTTGGCGATAAGCCAATACATTGTCTATAAAGATGGAACGCCAGCTTGGGGTAGATTCAGAAGGACCTTTGTCTTGCCAACCTTCTCTTGGCACATCATTCCGAGCCATGTACGACTGAGAGATCGTCACCTTCTATTACTACCGCAGCTGGGCCACCGTTCCATCTTACATTGCTCTGCCATACTGACAATGTGAGAATGAAATAAAGTGTCCTTTCCAACATCTTCGTATCATCTTGTGTCTACCAAGCATCGCAGCAGGATTACCCAGGGGGATCATGGGAGACGTCGATCCAGACAGGGGCATCGCCTTATCGCTCAATATGTGGCTGTCTGATAGAGCCCCTACCCATTGCTAGAATCATCTAGAAGATTAATCCTTCCAGAGTTTGACAGTCATATATCTGGTGGAAAATCCTTTCGTCTTCTTCGTCTTCCTGGTGTCCTGTCGTTGGTGCCGTCAGTGGCGGTGCTGGTCCATCTTTCCTGGTCGCTTCCTTTGTGGGCTGAGTTCGGCTGGTTGTCACGACCCTTCCTGTCGTCGGTGGATTTGCAGTCTTCCTCCTGGTTTCAGGCGACGCTGCTCGTTTCCGTCCTGGTGGTCGCCTTGTTCCTTCGTCTGGACCTGCTTCTTCTGCTTGGTGGGACTTTGTTTGCCTCCGTGGTGGTGTGATCTTCATTGGCTCGACGTGGTCGTCTCGTCTTGGGTGTGGGCGGATTGGCTGTTTTGTGATGGCTCAAAGAGTGCGCTGCGCTAGACCGGTGAACAGACCGATGTAAGAGGAGATATATATATAACAATAACAATAGCTAATATACATATAATTTGTATTTATAAGTGTCGGTGGCCCAGGGCTGCGGATAACATACTTTCGTTACATGACTCGGAAAAATAATCGATCATGGATGTATTAGTATAGATACTTTTCGTTATCTTTCTAGACTATCACGGCGTGCCAAAAGGCGTCAACACATAACATCATCATTTCTAGAAAATAATTAGAGACAGAGAGATACTGTAGAAACACAGTCACGAAACAGTACTTAAACACCAGAGGAAGTTGACCCCTCTACTCAGAATATCAGTGAGTGCCAAGGAGAATATTTAAAGTGGCTGAAAGAGTATCAGTCTCCTGAACCCATACGTGAAACAGCCTCCGACCCAAGAGAAGCCAAAACTGGAAAACGTCGAGGTCCTTCGAAAGACGTGTGTGATAATCGACAACAACCGGGATTCTTCAGGGATCAGCATCGTTGTGAACAGATCGTTGACGGGTCACTAAGATTCCGTGACGATAGTCGGCAGTGTGATCGATCCAGGAGTTTCGAAAGTCGACATCCACGATTTGGCGTCCCGTATGAGGAGTGTGGAGATATCGGTTTGTCCAGTGAGTGTTGCCAGAGATTCCTAGACCGAACTGAAGTAAGGCCGAATGCGTAGGCTAAGACTCGGTCTTTGAAGGAGAAACAAAAGTTCCCGATGCCGTCCGAACCAGGGTACGATTGGGCAAAAGTTGGAGACGACTGGCGATCATCCGTTAAAAGACTTCAAGCACAGAGGGTCCATAACGATACCATCCGAGAAAAGAAAAGGGAGGCATCCTGGAGTCAACAACAAGATTCTCCAGCGAGAGAGTGTTGGGATGACGAATGGGATGGAGTACATAGCTTCTTCTTGACGCATCGTAGTATTGGTGTGCAGTCCAACAGTTCAGCAAGCCTTCAATCAACATCTACCCAGACTGAGAACGTTGAATGGTTGGATGATATCGAGATCGAAGACCAAGAGGGGCAGACGGAACTGAAGGTTGAAGACCAAGGGGTGCAAACCGAGTCGATGGTCGAGGATCCACGACAGAGGGACCAGGACAGCAGATTGGATACGAACTCCCCATCTCCAAGTGTTCAAACGGGAGTAAGTAGTTCAATAGATTCATTACCGGGGTTATTGAATACGAGAGAACGGTTCACCTTAGCAAATCAGAGGTTAAAAGATTTGAAAGAGGAAAAGAAACAAGTTCAAATGGAAATCGATATGCTACTAGTAGATTTATTAGATCAGATGAACCTGAGCTCCAGACCTACTCAGGTTTGAAGCTCACTGCTCACTGAATCAATCACTAATGTTAGAATCAGTCAAAGTGGGAACAAGTCGAGTCTTGTTGATTATGATGGTAACAGTCCTTTTGGATGATTCTGAGGGGTTACCATTCATTTTGGTTCTATCTCATCCCAGTTTGTAATCGTCTCTGATTGACCGGAGAGAGTGGATGTTTATTTATCGCCCAGGGGTCAAGCATCCACCACCCGGAGAGTCGGAACAACAAACTGAACCAGAAGTAGAGCCATCAAGGGAAAAGGATGGGGAGGATACGGACTTGTCTATTGAGATCGAGGCTAGACCTTCAATAGCCGCGGTCTCTCGGAGATATAGTCAATATCTAAGCCCGGGGCCAGCATCACGGACAAGATTATCTAAGCAAGAAGCTAAAGATAGAATAAGGGCCTTATATCAAAACACAAAGGCTCGTGTCCGAAAATATAAAGAACGGCCCCAAAGGTTGTCAGACTGTCTTGATTTAGAAGTAAAACCGGCCGCCGTCGAACGTGCCGTCGAGCGAGCAAAAAGGGTTTTATTTGGAGA
>JAUOBU010742022.1:0-10103 GCA_032360585.1 Nereis procera | reverse complement strand
TGAAATGAGATCCAAGAGCCATGTCTGCATGTAGAGATAATCAGCTGGAGTTGTTGATTTGACGCCTTCCAAATTATAATCTCAAGACACCTCCATCGCAATCTGCAGCACAGCGCTTCACAGTCCTGGAGTAGATACCTTAACCCTCTCACTCGGATAATCAACAAATCTACCAAGATCATCCAATATAATCCTGCTTGTATCGTACAGACACCACTATATAATCCTGCAAGTATCGTAGAGACCATCCAATATAATCCTGCTAGTATTGTAGAGATCATCCAGTATAATCCTGTGAGTATCGTAGAGATCTTCCAATAAATGCAAGCATCATAGAAACAGTCCAATTTAATCCCTCTAGTATCATAGAGACCGTCCAATATAATCCTGCGGGTATTTGTACAGACCATTCAGTATGATCCTGCAAGTATTGTAGATACTGTCCAACATAATCCTGCTAGGATCATAGAGATTATCCAATAAAATCCTCTAAATATCGTATAGATTATCCAGTATAATCCTGTGAGTATCGTAGAGACCATCCGATATAATCCTGCAAGCATCGTAGAGACCATCCAATATAATCCAGTAAGCATCGTAGAGACCATCCAATATAATCCTGTAAGCATCGTAGAGACTGTCCAATATAATCCTGCAAGCATCGTAAAGACCGTCCAATATAATCCTGCTAGTATCAGAGACTTTCCAATATAATCCTGCTGGTATCATAGAGACCGTCCAATATAATCCTGCTAGTATCGTATAGACCATCCAATATAACCCTGCTGGCATCGTAGAGACCATCCAATATAACCCAGTAAGCGTCGTAGAGACCGTCCAATATAATCCGGTAAGCATCGTAGAGACTGTCCAATATAATCCTGCAAGCATCGTAAAGACCATCCAATATAATCCTGCTAGTATCGTAGAGACTATCCAATATAATCCTGCGAGTACTGGTAAGATCATCCAATATAATCTTGCTAGTATTGTAGAGACCATCCAATATAATCTTGCAAGTATCGTAGAGACCGTCCAATATAATCCTGCAAGCATCTTAGAGAGTGTCCAATATAATCCTGCAAGCATCGTAGAGACCGTCCAAAATAATCCTGCTAGTATCGTAGAGACCATTCAATGAAATAAACATATCCAAGAGACTGTTTGATAGTCCAGCAAAGTATCTCAGGGACCATCTGTTATAATCCTTCAAGTTTCCAAGTAATTGATCGGTAGACCCAGAAACAATGCCATCTACAGTATAGATATGGAGGGGGCTGTGTGAAGCAGAAGCAACACCATATACAGTGAAGATATGGAGGGGGGCTGGGTGAAGCAGAAGCAGCGCCATCTACAGTGAAGACATGGAGGGGGCTGCGTGACGCAGAAAAAAATGCCATCTATGTTGAATATATGGAGGGGTGATGCAAAGCCGAAGCAGCACCATCTACTGTTGATGTATGAAGGGGTGAGGTGGAGCAGAAACAACACGATCTACATTGAAGATATGGAGGGGGATGAGTGAAACAGAAGCAACGCCATGAACTGTGAATATATGGAGGGGGCTAAGCAAAGCAAAACTAATGCCATGGACAGTGAAGATATAGAGGTGCTGGGTGAAGCAGAAGCAGAAGCAAAGCCATCTACAGTGAAGAAATCGAGGGTATGAGGTAAAGATGAACCAATGCCATCGACAGTGGAGATATGGAGCATAAATAGTATCCATTCAAGTGTGGTGAAGATATGGAGGGGGCATGGTAAAACATAAACAATGACATCTACCATGAAGATATTACAAAGTCAATGGAATAAAGAAGTATTTCAGGGACACAATCTCATCATTTAACCCATTCACTACAAAAACCCGACATAGCTATCACTGATCTTGGAGCTCGCCTCAAGAACATTATTTCACCCGCCCATAAAACAAGCCATCTTCTCGAACATTTCAGCACATTAAATGGATACAAGCTGAGATGAGGAATGATATTAAAATGTAATGTGGAGGCATAGAGCATAGTCTAGTTGAATTTGAACGCAAATGTCAAACTTTGATGCAGCATGAAAAATTGGTTTGGGAAATAATGTATCATTTAAATATCAAGATTTACTTTGGAAGCAATTGGAGAAAGACGTTAAGGGTGTCGTTGATGGAGAAGCAGATGCCAGTATCTCACACCCGAAGTATGAAAATGCTGAGAGACAATGATTATCTATCAAATGAGAAGCTTCACTATAATGTGATTCTTTGCTTTAAAGGCAAATGGAGTGGGCATAGAACAGCTTTGGGTGGAGAAAGACAATTCCTTCTGTGGTAAAACTGATTTGGTCACAAACTCTTGACATAGAATTGGCCATATAACTGGAGCATACAACCTAGGGCATGGATGAAATATTTCATTTAAATGGGACGCTTTACTCTCCGGGCTAGTGTGATGAAGCTGGACAGGGTATCTCATTCTGCAGTAGAGGTGATTTGGTCTCAAACCTTAACATCAAATTGGCCAAGTCAATGAAGCACAAGAATAAGGTTAGGGACAAAATATACATTTTAGATGTGATTCTATACTCTCTAGGCAAATGGGATGGGCTGATGGAGTTTAGGTGGAGTAGAAGTATCTCGTTTGGCAGTAGAGATGATTTGGTCTCAAACCTAAACAACGAATTAGCAAAATTGATGAAGCATACAAACTAAGTCACAGATGAAATACATCATTCAAATGTGGTGCTTTACTCTAAGGGCAAGTGGGACAAGGCTGGATAGGGTTTGGGTCAAGTAGAAGTATCTTCTCCTGCAGTACAGATGATTTGGTTGCAAACATTGACAGAGAATAGGCAAAGTTGATGTAGCATAAAAACAAGGTCAGTAACTAAGTATATCATTTAAATAGGATGCTTTACTCTGAAGGCAAGTGGGATAAAGTTGTACAGGCTTTGGGGCAGTAGATGTAGCTCCTCCAATAGTGAAGATGATTTGGTCACAAATGCAGAAATAGGGTTTGGGTCAAGTAGAAGCAAATTCTTCAGCAGTAGAAATGATTTGATCGCAAACACAGAATTGGCAAAGTCAATAAAGCATGAAAATTAGATCAGGGACAGAATATATAATTTAAATGTGACGCTTTAGTTTCTCGGTGAATGGGATGAGGCTGTATAAGGCTTAGGTCAAGTAGAAGTATCTCATTCTGCAATAGAGAAGATTTGGTTGCAAACCATAACACAGAATCATCAAAGTCGATGAAACATAAAAACCGGGTCAGGGACTGAATACATCATTTAGATGTGATGCTTTACTCTCAAGACAGTTGGAATAAACCTGTACAGACTTTGGGTGCAGTATCAGTAACTCCTTCAACAGTGAAGATGATTTGGTCGCAAACATTATTGCAGATTTGGCAAAGTCGCTGAAGCATTAAAACTAGGTCAAGGACACAATATATCATTCAAATGTAATACTTTACTGTGTTGACAAGTGGGATAAGGGTAGAATGGGTCAGAGTGATGTAGAAGCAACTTCTACAATAAAAATGATTTGGTCGTAAACCCTAATGCAAGTGTGGACGCTGATGCCGATGCTCAAGGAGTTAGATAAGCTCTCTTCACCTCATGACATGAGCTAAATATTGCAAGGCTTTTCATGGATTGTTTGAAGGAAGTGAAAAAATAATGCAGTAGGGAATAGGATCTGGCCACGTGTCTCGTTCATTATGAAATAGTGAAAGAGCCTACTGGGATGCCCTACTCTGTAGGCATGTGTGGTCGGGATATAGAGGTGAGTTGGTTGTATTCTTCAATGCAAAACATTCAGTCAAGTGAACATGAAAAGTTGATCAGGGACAAAAATTATCATTAAACTGTGAAGCTTTATTATGAAGGCAAGTGTGGTGAGAATGTGGCGCGGCTAGGTGAAGAAAATTGTTCTGCAGTAAAAATAATTTGGTCAGAAACTTCAACATAAGTTTTCAGAGAAACCCAGGATGACATGATTTTTCATTAACCCTCCCCTTTGATAACCCCCATGGATGCTATGTCTTTCATGACCAATTGGAAGGCTTCTAATGGTCCGATTTGAATTGAATGAATAACAAACTGTAGCAGGGAATGGGATCTGTCCATATAGCTGTTTCATAAGTTCACAGCTCACTAACATTGACAGAATAGCCTCATGTATGGAAACTGATGAAGTACTGAAAGGTTTGAGCAATAATGTCATAGTCACATTGAAAGTTTGTGAAATATGAACAATTGTTGGAATAGATGAATGAAAATATCAAAAGAAATAATGAATAAAAATGAATACAAAAATAGAAACAATATGCTTTCCAATGTCCTCAGAATTTTGTTATGCTAGAGGTCAATTGTTTTCTTATAAGATCTCAGATTGTCTACATCTGAAATTTTGATAATCTCACAGCTACTTTGCCTAAAATCATGATTATTTGTTTTGAATTCAGCAAAGAAAACTGCCAAAACCAGAAGGATTACAGCATCAGTATTGATTCTGACCAAAGACTCAAATAATAAATTACCGTCATGATGCGAATTTCCAAGTCAAATTAATTTTTTTCTGACAATATATGCAAACTTCAGTGGTTAAATTCACTCACTTACTCTTAGAACCCCAAATCACCCTTGGATACTGTGCCTTCAAAGTTCAACTGATGTTCCAATTTGAATGGAATAAACATTAAACTGTAGTAGGGAGAAAGATAAGTCCATGTGGCTATTCCATCAATTCCCAGCTCACTATGGTGAGCTGTGAAATTGATGAAATAATCACATGGATGTAAGATGAAGTAGTGAAAATATGAAGCACCATAGAAAAAACCCAGGCCAAACTAGAGTGATTACCATATCAAAATCTGATTATGACCACATAATCAAATGGTGAAATACTGTCATGTTGGAAATTTCAGGTAAATTATTTTTCTATTTTGATCATTCATGCGAAATTTTAACACTGCATAACTACACCTATAACTTGAAACAAGATAAATCAGTTTCTTTCAGTACATGTAATTACACCCAAGTAACACATTTTTCCAACAATTCAATGCAGATTGGCACATCTGACATGTATTCTACTATCAACAAAATCAAGAATTTATCTGAATCAGCATTTGATGCTGCTCAGCTCATGAAGTCAGCATTTGCCCCAAATTTCTCATATGTTACATGCAATATTGTGATGTATTCTGAATAACATATCTCCTTCCCCACCATAGTCCAACTTTTGTTGGTGAGCATAAACGCTTTCAATCAAGAGAACACCCTAAATCATGATGGGTTATCATTTCTTTCAAGTCCAATTGATCTTGTCTTTCAAGTCCAATTGATCAATGGTCTCATTGGAAGAAAAAAACAAACTAACTATAGTTGCAGAAGAGATTTGCCATGTGACTATTTCACTGATTCCCAGCTCACTGGCATGAGATGGGAATTGGTGAAATAGCCACATGGATGGAAAAAGATGAATTAGTGAAAGGCTCAAATTAGCTGGCATAGTTGCACTTGCCTGAATCTATGTTAGGACTGAATGGCAGTCTCTGCATGCAGATGTGGCAGGAATTGTCAAACCATAACCCTCAAATCACCCTTGGATAATGTGTCTCATGTACAGCTGCAAGGTTACAAAGGTCCAATTCCAATGAATTGAAAACCAGACTGAGGTTGAGAATTTGATCTGGCCAAGTAGCTATTTCATAAATTCACAGCTCACCAGTGTGGGCAGTGAATTGATTAAATAGCTGCATTGATGGAAACCGATAATGTGGTCAACCCCCCCCCCCCCACCATACTATTTCAAAGCATCCAACACATGCATTCAGTGGAATATGGTATTCAACAGATTTTAGTAGCAAACCACTGTTTATATAATGAAGATTCTGTATTCAAATTCAAATTTCATGAATCCAGGGTTCTTAGTTTCTGAAATACATTTTTCCAAAAAACAAAAAGAAAAAGCAATTCTATACTGGACAGCCTCACATTCTGTATCATTTGTATCCTCAGTTGAGTGAGAATTCTATAAATCATTGTTCTTGGAAATAATTCTCTTAACCCATTCATTTTGATGACCCCGAATCACCCATGCATATTGTGTCTTTCAAATCAATTCGGAAGGCTTCTAATGGTCCAACTTGAACTAAACAAAAACCTATGCGTAGAAGAGAATAAGATCTGGCCATGTGCCTATTTCATCAATTCGCAGTGCATTAGCTTGAGCAGTGAATTGATCAAATAGCCAAATGAATGGAAACTGATAAAGTAGTGAAAGTGTAGATTCTAGTAATTAGTACAATAGGTAACCTCTGCCCCCAATCCCACATCAGAAATGGCCCACAAAAACAGGTAGTAGGGTGGTGCTTGTGGAAGTGGGAGGTATTGGTGGTGGCGGGAGGTGGTGCCGCCGGGAGGGGGGGGGGGGGGGGCAGTTGCATTGGGACATTGGCAAGGACCTTTGATAGGTGAGTGGTGGCAGTGGTTGAAGTCAGGGTAGTGGTGGCAGCAGTTGTGGTGTAACATGAGTGGAGATATCAGATATGAGTGTGTGCATGTCAACCTGCATGACTTCTGCAACACCCTCTCACAACTATAAGCCCCAAATCACCTCTGGATATTGTGTCCAATTGCGAGGCTTTTAATGGTCCAATTGGGATGAATCAAAAAGCAAACAGTAAGCGGGGAAAAATCTGGCCATGTGGCGACTTCATCAATTCTCAGCTCACTAGCATGACCTGTGAATTGATGGAATAGCCACATGTATGGAATAAGACAAAGAAGAAAACGGGTTAACATGTAGCTTGTGAAGAGAAAGGCTAGCATCAAATACTCAATATCGATGCAACGCATCACGTCTCTCAGACAAACCATGTGACAAACAATGTCAGGTAAATGACCAAACACCAGTATGTTCTAGAATGAGCTTCTTTCTCTGGTCAATATGAAGAAATCAGATAAGAATAAAATTGTGAAAAAGCATGAAAATCACCTCACAAAATTTTCAAAAATTAGATTCATTCGCTAGTCAGTATTGATATACCGGTATTTCATAAGAATAATATTGTAAAGAAGCATTGAAATGACCTCAAAATATCCATGATTAAAAGATCTCACATAAATGGTGAGAACATGTCTCTCTCAAATATCATCAGCATTGAATTGGATTGAACAATAAAAGATAAAAGTAAATGGGCAGGGATGGTAAGAATGCAAATAATAATTTCTCAAGGACACAGTCATGATTTACAATTATCCAATATTGGATAAAATACATCTCAAAAATTGTTATAAAATGGGACTTTTTTTCAATACAACTCATTGAATGAACTTCTTGCAATAAAATCATTAAAAGCAGAAATAATAGCTCAAAAAACTCATTGTATAAAATTCTTGCAATAAAATCATTAAAAGCAGAAATATTAGCTCATAAAATCCAGATGTTCATGATAAATGTATCCAGTAAATGATAAAATTTCTTACACATCACAGGAAAATGATTTTTTACATGGAAAGAATGATCTCAAAATGGGGTACATTTTATTCAAACATAAATAAACATTCACAAACACACAATACAGCACAGTTAGACAGCAAAACTAGGAATATGAATGAATTCATTAAAAGTCAAAAGCAACAACTAATCAGTTAAAACTATCAAAATGTAAAAAATATCGTAATGAAGAACATAAAATATTTAAAACTAATTGGTTTGATAACTTCAACACATTTGGCACCATGAGGTAAATATGAAAATGGTTTGATATGGTAGAAAGGAGGAAGAAATCCACAAAATAATTCTGGATAATTAGAAATCATTTATTATAATTGGTATAAACATTCACATTTTATTACCGAGAGTTGTCTGAAATAGGCCCAGGGTGATGCGGAAGGCAGTCATTGTGCCGACTTCCCCTGGTTCAATGAATCAATACTTTCGTATTTACTTAGATAACAAATCAAAAACACATAACTGAGAGAAAAAAAATCACCATTTCTATGATGAAGATATAATCCTACAGCCTGGAATATAGTTTGTCTCAAAAATTCTTTATTTCCTGAACTTTGCATCTATTTCACACTAGAGACAATGGAGTTATTTTGCAAACGCGGTAGAATTTCACACAAGCTTTCAATCCTGGATGAGCTGTGATTGACTGAATCACTATAAGGTAAGCTACCATTCTACTCCCATACTCTACTCTGCTACATTCTTATCAGAAAGGTAGATGATGAAAACTTGAAAACAAGACATCCATGGATAATTTTCACATATGTCAGTATGATTGGGATAAATCAATCCCAGAACTGTAAGTCACAATCGGTTGAGGCTAAGCCACCCAAAGTTGAACCTTTTCAATACATTAACAGCCAAATCACCCGCGGATATTGTGTTTTTGTCCAATTGGAAGGCCTCTTATGGGTAGATCTGAATGAATGAAGAACCAAACTGTATTTGGGAATAAAATCTGACCATGTGGCAATTTCATCAATTCATAGCTCATTTGCATGAGCTGTGAATCGATGAAACAGCTACATGGTTGGAATGTGATTAGGTGGTGAAGGGGTTGATTATCAGCAAACTGAAGAGAATTATTCATTATGATTATGATTTCTGGTAATATGTTTTGTCTTTTATGTATCATAAATTCATGATCCAGAGACTCCTAGAATATATATGTCACCATTTTCCCCTCAATATTTTGAGCTTCTTGAGCTTGAAATAGGATTGAGCTTTACAATATGATAACCCTCAAAAGACTCTTGGATATTATGTACTCAATTCTAATTATAAGGCTCCTGGTGACTAAATTTGAATTAAACTGTAGTAGGGTAAAAGATCTAGCCAAGTAGTTATTACATCGATTCAGAGCTAGTGAGCTGTGAATTGATGAAATAGCCAGATGGATGGGAAGTGATGAAATAGCAAAAAGGATTTACACTTTCACTCCTATAACCCCCAAATCACCTTTGAATATTGTGTCTCAGTTGAGAGGGTTCAAATGGTCCAATTTGAAGGAAGCAAGAACCTAACTATAGCTGGGAATAAGAATTGACCATGTGGCTATTTCATCAATTCACAGCTCACTAGCCTGAGCTGTGAACTGATGGAATAGTCTCATGGATGGAAATTGATCAAGTGGTGAAAGGGTTAATGAAATATGAGCCACTTTATAGTCATTTGAGAAACAACCCTGAACCCGTTCACTCCTATCACCCCAAATCACCCTTAGATATTGTGTCTCAAGTGCAATTGGAAGGCTTCTCATAGTCCGATTTGAATGAAACAAAAAGCAAACTGTAGTAGAGAACATGATCTGGCCATGTCACTATTTCATCAATTCACAGCTCGCTAGCGTGAGCTGTGAAATGATGTAATAGCCACATGGATGAAAATTGATGTAGTAATGAAAGGGTTAATGAGCTATTATTAGCCTGTTTGTCAACACCTCAGCTTCTATCCTTCACACATTCTCCGAGGAATTCAGCTCTCTCCGCAGGAAACTTCTCCAACATATTGACACCACTGCTAACCAGCATGCACCATTTTCATCACTCACAGCCAGCTTTTCCTACTGCACCAAAAACATACTCATTCTCCAGTTTCCATCCAAGTGGCTATTTCATCAGTTCACAACTCTTATTTGTGAGCTGTAAACTGATGAAATAGTCACATGGCCAGACCTATTTCCCAAATATGCTTTGGTTTTTGTTTCATACAAATCGAAATATTAGAACCCTCCCATTCGGACGGGAAGGCACATTATCTAAGGGTGATTTGGGATTTTAGTAGTGAAAGTGTTCAACCTTTCACTAATTCACCAATTTTCATCCATGTGGCTAGCTCATCAGTTCACAGCTCCTGGTTGAACTTCACTAGATGGAGTAGAGTAAACATAGAATTCTGTGGATGGAGGGATAGTTCAACCTTTTCACTACTTCATCAGTTTCCATACATGTGGCTATTTATTCAAATTCTTGCTCACGTGATTGAGCTGGGAATTGAGGAATTAGCCACATGGCCAGATCTCGTTCCAATTAGACATTTGATCCAAAGGTGATGGGGGGCCTAAATATGAGAGGTTAACCCTTTTGCCACTATA
>JAUOBU010740912.1:0-10105 GCA_032360585.1 Nereis procera | reverse complement strand
ATTTGGCCCTAATTAGTCAAATTTAGGGTTTTGGGCCAGTTCATTGCTGATGTCATCGAAATGGCCGATCACATCATCACAATGTTGGTCTCAACTGAAAGGCCATGTTGATTTATGTAAGTACGGTTATGTTGTTTACCAGTATGGACTGAACAGTTCTCGATATTCGACTCAGTGTTGTAGAAGTGTCATAAATGGTATTTTGACTGAGAACCCATACTCTTAGAAAACAGCACACTTCATCATGATCATTGCCTTGGACACCAGGTCTCACAGAGTTAAATAATATTGTTTCCATTTGGTGGCCTGTCTGGTTATACATGAGTCGATGAAGAGAAAGCTGCTAGCTAATCGATGGATGCCGTCCATTCACCCCTGGAAACTGCCTTTATGGTGGAAAGAAATAATTTCCATCTTGAATGGGTGTTTGTTTTTCATCTTGTTCAAAGGCTGCAGATTGATGACAGATCCAGAACCGTCTGAGCCTTTTGGAACTACTGCTGTAGAATCCAGGTTCAGCTATAGTTCTAAAAGGCTCATAGCTGTGGAGAAGAGAATGGAACAAACTCCTTTGATAAAAAGGAGCTCTTTTGAAAGAGAAGATGATCCTTCCACCCATCATCCTCGAGCCCTATTCTCATAGAACCCAAGGATGAATTTATCTTGGAGGAATTTGACACATTTTCAGCTCGGAGATTAGGTGTAATATAAGGGACCCAGGGATGGGGCGAGGCCTGCCTAATTGATTGAATAAGTAGGGCTTAATACTTTCAAAATGGACTTAGGTTAGGTCTATGCACATGCAAGTATGTGAGCACAAAGTAGACAAGTCAGACATAAACGGCCAGTGCCAAGAGAAATATTCATATCATAGTAATTTGGTGGCTCATCATGTTCATACATGTACAAATTTATTTTCATGCAAGACAACTCATATTTTGTATCTGCATGTTGGGCCATGATGTAGTAATCTTTTGCCAAGAGGGCTTGAACATTTGTCCTTGTTTTGCCCTTACTTAGTTGGATATCATTGAAAAAAATAAAATCTTCAATCAATGTTGAATTTGAATTTGTGTTTGAATTTGTTCCGTGATGAAATAGAAGCGTCTATACGATTCTGACCACTCAAAAATTGTATACACATATGACTCGAGTGTAAGGGGCCTGTACGGGCCATGAAAAAAATGTTTCCACCGTCATTGTGCCAGAGCTTTTCACTAGAGTTGGAATTGTTTCTCCACATTGAAAATCTTTGCACCTTGATTAAATTGGGGTTGAAGACCTTTTCACTTGGTTAAAACCATTTGCACTACAGTTGTGACTGTTTGCATCATGGTTGAAACCCTTCGACTGATGAGCATCCTATATAGCCCTAGCGCTGCTAAATAGGATATTAATTCTTACCCAATCAATCGAATCAACCATGTTTCAGACTACATCTGAAGGCAACGAAGCATCCCAATCTTTAGGTTCTAACTCCCCATCAGAATGATCTTCCAATCGTAAGATGTTCTCTCTGAATATTTCAGAATCAAAGTGATGGGAAGGCACTGTAATTTCTCCAGATGGAAGATTTCTGAACATTCATGGGTGAGAGTTATGAGCTGCCTATGAATCTTGCTCCCATCCATGATCGAATTATCATTACCAAGAGAGGCCTTTGCAATAGATACTCCCTCACCAATGGTTACTGGTTCATCAGGAGAAGGAGAAATGAAAATTTCATAAGCAGGCATCCCTGCATCAATTAGTCCATCATAGTCCAGGGTGGAGGAGGTGAGATAAGACAGAGAATTATTGGTCATCTGAAGTAAACAATATTCAATGGTATGAGGAGGAATGGTTATTTCTTCAATGGTAATCAATTCAACAGAATCAGGGCCAACCCAATCTGAGAGCATGCCAATAAACAAGTCCCTGATAAAGAGTAATTCCTGCCCTGACAAATATAGCAACTTGATGTTCTGTCATCCAGTCCCATCCCAAAACCATAGACACTGGCAGGTCACCAGCGACCATGAATTCAACAGGGAAAAGCAGGTTTTTTATCACTACACCGAGCTGCACCATCCCAGTCAAATGCATCGTTTTCTGTTGGGCATCCATAAAAGTTCTTTGTACATGCTGGACAGGAATGGGTTGTCCATTGCTAAGTTGCTCAAAGATTGAACTAGTGGAGGCTCCTGTATCAATCAAGGCACACGTTTTGACCCCATCGACCCCCAACATCACAAAATTACCACTCATATTTACCAAATTTCCCTGCCCAGGTTTGAACAGATTCTTCACATAGTCCCGACCCCTCCAATCTCCCTCCAGAGACTTGCTGTTTTCATTATTCTCATTCACTCCCTTCAAACCCAGGTTCAAAAGGACTAAAAAGGAATATTATTTTGGATTTTTAGTTTCAAAATGCAGACCAGCTTCCAAATAGTCACCCTTCCCTGGGCTCAGTTCTGATTTCCCTTGATAATGCTTCATCTTTCCACTCACCCTGGTATCACTCCCTGAGGTTGGCCAGGAATACTCATCAGAATTCTCACCACCGCCAACAGCAGATATATTTGTTAAACAGAAAGATTCAGTCACACCTTAATCCTCTCAGACATAGATTTCATATCTAGCCTGTTCAAAACGTACCCATATGACTTTGCACCATGACCGAGCTTGATGCAAATTTGACAGCATGTTCTCACCCTGACAGACTGACCAGGTTGATTTCTGGTATCTGGTTGAGAAAAATATAATAGCTTTGATGAAATATCCAGCAGATGTGCAACGATAACACAGCAATTTTCGTGACTACAATACCAGTCTGGTTGCTTCCCCCAGAAGTGGTTTCTTTGACATTACTCTTATCATCCTTTACCTGGGCCTCCACAAAGCTGGGTTGTTTCATGCACAAGGCACAGTGCGACCTCATGTGGCCATCATTACCGCACAAGAAACAAACAATTACTCAAACAGGGGAGGTTCAAGCATTTTGAAAAGTCACTGAGTTCTTTCTGACAGGTCCTTTCTGGCCAGTCGTCTTTCTCACTAGACTCTGAGATTTCTCATGAGAAGAAGTGAGGCTTGGTATCACTGCTATTAGTGGAGATTTTAGTTGATCAAGTACAGGCAAAACCATTTCCGTGCATTTGGTCTGAACAGCCATCATCCCTGTATCACTCAAGAGTGTTACTTCCAAGTATTTTGAATCAATCACCTTGTTCAATGCCTTGGGGATACGAGGTAAAACCACTGTTTTGACTTGTGCATTGAATCCATTCATTAGCATGGATGTGTCTCCATCTGCCTGCTCATCAGTCATGGCATTAGTATCATTTACTCAATACACTTGTCTAGCCTTGGCCAGTACTTTACGAGTACAGTCTTTGACAGGATCAGATCCCTGTGTAAGATCCTGGAGTTCTCTCCTCAAATCCCAAACCTTCTACTTCAGATCACCAAATTCACAAAGAAAATCTACTTTCAGATCGTCTGTCTTTGCTAGGGCAAAGAACCATGCATTTATCTCATCATCATCACACAATGGAAACACTTCCTTCATCTCCAGCTTCCTCAACTTACAAAATTGTTCAAAACGATCCTACAAGAAATAAGGAGTCACTTCTACTACCTTCTAGGAATCAGTTTTGCTTAAACGATCTCCCTCGGGACTCTTTGTTTCAAGAGTCTCATTCAATTTCCTCAATAGAGCTGCAAGATCCTCAATGGTGCGTGCTTTCTCTTTTGCACTAGTATGTTCAATGGGTCCTTGAATTTTCAAGTTCAGGATCATCTTCATCATCCATCTGAGTCTTTCTGTGTCTCAACCCTCCTGGATTATATATGTTGTGTGTTCAAGATCTATTAGGGATCAATGTTTTATCCCCTATTAACATCACACACATAGACCCTAAGCACAGATGATGGGGAACTGTAATGGTTGTCAGTTGGAAACAGCTGTCAGGTCATGCACACCTCTACCCACATAACATAACAGATGACCAGACGATGACATAACAAAGGTTGTAACTGGCTGGACGCTGATACTCAAGCCAAAAAGCAATGCCATTTTTTTTGCAAAGCACAGCACCTGAAACATTGAGATGTGTTGAGATCAGAAAATACATAACCAATGCGACCACTGTATGTAGTACTGTTAACCTCCAGCCAATTCTACAATAAGACATACCCTACCGTCGCCATACAATGCCAACTTATTTAAGAGTAACCCTAGTCATCAACAAGCCTGGTACCCGCTTTGTGTGCAGTGATATTACTTAACTAGGACAACTGCCAGCTGTCTACATCTGAGACCATTATCTGAAGAGGTGAGATGAAAGAATTGAGGGATAGAATAGATAGGAAGAAATAGTAGCCCCTCTAGGATACCGGCATGTATCACTTGCCAGATGAGAGGGTGATAGCTCGAAAGTATATACAGGCATTTGACGTTCACTTCCACAGGTCTTCTGAATAGGTTAATATGCAACCTGGAAGGTAATCCTTGTTAGGGGCTTGTCACAGGTAACTTCAGTGAAATGTTTCCTTCAGTAATATTCTAACATATATGATGGAACATCAGGAGGAACCACATCCCCATTAACTTAGGCTCACTCAATCACATCCATGGAAGGATTTGATTGCCTTTTAGAAGGTGTTTCATCTATATTCAAGGACAATTGGCTTTTATCCCTTTCGCTCTGAAGACCTCCAAACTACTCTCGGATATTGGGTCTTATAAGTCCAATTAGAAGGCATATAATGGTTTGAGTTGGATTGGATGGAAAGCAAACTGTAGTAGACAAGTCGCTGATAAAAGTGAATGTTGAAAATAGGAATACAGAACAACACTTGCTTGCATCGAAGGAGGGGGATGAGCCTTATCACCTAACACCAGCACCTGGAACAACCCAGGTGAAGATGCTACAACAACACCCAAACACATCAAGAATGACCCCGAAGCATAGAGATTAGTTTCTCATAAGTGCCACATGCAACAATAGTGTCTACTGATGATGAGATGGAACTAAGGGATGATTTTAATAGTGAGGGCTTAGATATGATCTACTAGAATCTTACAGTCCTTGATGAGTTATATATCATGAATGAAAACCGAGAGGGTGCCTGGGTGAAGATGTGATTACCTCATATCAGGCCAGTGTATCACTCAATTCAATATAGACCACTGGATGGTAGAAAAATAGATACAATAATTCATAGAGGAACCAATATCAAATCTAGATATCATCTCTGTTAATGAAAATAACCCGCTGAAGGATTTTAATATTAATTGGGGCAAAGCCAGTAGAGATCCCATACTTGGAAAATATACAAATTGGCTGGGAAAACATGGCTTAACACAATTAGTATATAGTCCCACCAGGACAACTGATCATGTATCCACTATCTTAGATCATTACATAACAACTAGGCCAGAAATGTATGCAAAAGTACAGGTTAATACACAGTGGGGTTCTGACCATGACACGATAGGTGCAATAAGAAAGCTGAGAGTTAGGAACCAGAACTACACACCTGAAAGAATTATTGACTATTGTAGTAATGTAAATTGGGATGAAGAGCCAACTGAAACAGAACCAAACAGGGCACAGAAATAATTTGTGAAGCTTTTCACCGGGGTATTTGATGATGTAGTACCATGGGTTGAAATAGACATACAGGAAGATAGTATAGCATGGGCTGATGGGGATTTCTACACATCAGGACCAGATAGAGACAAGTTAGAACACATACATAACAAGCGGCCAAGTACACAAGATTGGGATAACTATCGACAAGCCAGAAATTCAGTTGGCATGAGGAAGAGGGAGTTACAAAAAACTACTTCAGGGAGAATTCAGAAGCTTATCAATATGAAGGGGAAAAGTAGTGCAGCATCTAAGAAAGATATAGGGGGAAGTGGGTCCTAAGAAAATTGCTGAGCTCATCAATGAATATTCTGTGATGATAGGCTCTGAATATTCCGAAGTATTAGGGGCAGGCCAACACTTGTAAGGAGGGTCCTGGAAGGAGCAGTAACCTCAGCATGTGACGGACAAATATGTTTGGTATGTGGTATTGATGGTCTACCAATCAGATATATCAAGACATGCAAAGCCCACACTGTACCTGTATTACGCCATATCATAAACATTTCCATTGATCATAGGCAAGTTCCCATTGACATGAAAAAGGCTGTAGTGGTTCCACTATATAAAAGTGGTAGTAGGGAATGTGTAGGTAACTATAGGCCTGTTAGCATCTTACTGAGTGCAAGCAAGATTCTAGAAAGAGCAGCACACTCACATATAGCATTTCATTTGGGTGTCAAAGAACTTCTGAGCAGAGCTCAATCTGGATTCAAAAATGACCATTCTACCGGTACCTGTCTTCTATTTTCATTGGAAGGCATTCTTCATAACATGGATAGAAGAGGTGCTACTGGAGTCATGGTTCTTGATCTGAAGAAGGCCTTGACACTGTGGATCATGATATTCTTTCATTCTAGCTTGAAAAATATGGATTTGATCACGGAGTGGTGGAGTGCATAGATCTTATTGGGAGAGAAATCGAGTAACTTGGGTAAGAGGGGAATTGTCATATGAAAGCACAATCACAATCACATGTGGAGTACCGCAGGGATCAATCTTGGGTTCTTTGTTGTTGGTGATTTACTTGAATGATCTCCCAAATGCAGTATCAAATTGTGGTGTACAGATGTATGCTGACGACACTGCACTGTATGTGCATGGTCAAACTTCAGATGATATTGAACTACGCCAACAATGTGGACTGTTAGACGCCAGTGTATGGCTCCATGAGAATCGTCTAACACTCAATATAGAAATAAACGAAATTCTGACAGTAGAACAAGCACGAATAGGAGGGGATGTACCTGGAAATGGGAGGGAAGCATATCAAAAGGGTAGACAAATATAAGTATCTGGGGTTATTCCTAGATGAAACGCTATTGTTTTCAAATCACATCGATTATCTGTACTGGATTTCAATGGATAAATTGAAAATACTGAGCTAGAAACATATTTGATGCTGACACTACATTGATGTTATGCGATTCACTAATGCTACCACTGTGAGATTATGGTGATACATGCTACAAGAGTCTAACACAAGACAATAGCAAAAGAATGCAAAAAAATGCAGAACATAGCATGTAGGATTATACTTAGAGCACATTACCGCATGCCAAGGGCAGAAATGCATGAAACCCTCAATCTGAAATTCCTAATGATTAGGAGAAGTGAACATACAAGTAGTCTTATTTACAAAGGAATTCACAATATGGGGACATCATTCTTAAATAATATGTTCACAGTGACACATGATCTGCAAACAAGAGAAAGAGTGACAAGATTACAAACTACGAACACATTTGCTATTCCAAGATCATATAGATCCCATGGGAAAAAATCCTTTGAGGCAAGAGTGGGCAGGAACTGGAAAACTTTACCAGATGATGTAAAAGAAGCACTTTTGCTCAATATCTTCATGTCACGACAGGCTCAACTACACTAAATATTGAATAGCATATTGTGATAACAACATACATACACATACACACATACACCCACGCAAACCACACACACACACACATACACATACCAAAGTGCTATGTATAAGGAAGCATTTCACCTCCACCGTAATTGCATGTGTCTACCAAAGTTTAACAAATATACAGTATAATACTATATCCCATGACAGTGAGCAGCATGGTGTACAACCCCACGTCCCATGACTTTTCCTACTGAAAATAGATGCTCGAAGTATGATCTGGCACTCGGTGAATTATGAGAAACCATTCTCCTGAACGGTGGTCATGGCACTAGCACTGGAGAATGGATTGGCATGTAATGCTCAGGATGGATGCTGGACTGCCAACTAACTGTCCGGGGCATGTATATGTACATCTGTAATCACCATATGTATATACTATTCATAAAGAAATGTTTGGTAGTTAAGTTACGGAGTATTATATCAAAGGTGAATAAGAATAGGACCATATAGAATAATAAATGAATGATTATGTATTGTTTCAAACATGTACATGAAGATGCATAATTGTTTCTTATAAATTGTATCAACTGATATCAAGTCTTCAAATTGTGTGATGTTTATGTAGATTTGTCAAGAATGCTAAAAAAGAGAGATTAGGCGGAAGCTTGATCTCCATCGAGGGTGAATGAAAACTCATGACTTATGACTCATGTTATATTGGCTATGTACTACATGCTGCATCTTGGTGTTCTCCATCTCTATGGCAACATCCTTATCTCTCATATGAGAAGATAGTTTGCATAAACTGCTGCCTGACGGCTGGCGGTTGGCATGCATCACCAGCCATTCCTTCAATTGTTTATCTTGGAGGCGGAGTGAAAGCTGGCAGGCACTGCATGCCCATATTCCATAATATAAATATTCATGACAATGTTCGATCATGATAGTTAACCACTTAGATTCCATCATCAGCCACTGACTGCCTTCTTTGTGCATGCATGCATGGATCTGTAGGATGGCTTTTATGTACATGGAATAGAAAAGAATTGAATAGTATAGAACAGAAAATAGAATAGAATAGAATAGAATAGAATAGTTTACCAGATTGTTTCAATCATGATTGATCGACTACCATCTGCTTTTTCTATGTCGAATTTTGTATTCATGCATATATATTGCTGTCGTTCTGTATACAGAATAGAATAGTAAATAAATTTTCTTTAGAATGGTAAAGAAAGTTGACCACGTATCTTCCTACATAAGCGATCGACTATAGCCTGCCTTCTCTACATGAAGGGCTGCAGCCGTGCATCTGGGTTACTGGTTCAATGTATATAGAATAGAATAGAATAGAATAGAATAGAATAGAATAGAAAGGAATAGAATAGAATGGATAGAGTAGAATTGAATAGAATAGAATGAATGAGGATGGTTAACCACATAGTTTCCAAATGACCAATACCTGCCTTCTCTGTAGGAAAGCATACAAAGAATAATAATACATTTCCACACCAGGCCGAAACATATTTACAAGAACATATATAAATGAAGCTTATCATAATGTCCATTACTTAGCCAGTACAGTGAAAAGGTAACAATATTCTTTGGTGCATCTGGGTTTCTGGTTCCATGTATATAGAATAGAATAGAATAGTGTAGTATAGTATAGTATAGTATAGTATAGAATAGAATAGAATAGAATAGAATAGAATAGAATGCTTAACCACATGGCTTCCATTATCACCACAGACCAATACCTGCCTTCTCTGTGTGAAAGCATACAAAGAATAACAATACATTTCCACATCAGACCAAATCATATTTACAAGACCAAAAATAAACTATTTACAAGCAATACATTATAAACAGCATAGATCCTGATTTGAGTGTAGTCGGAAAAGCTTATCATAAT
Organism: Nereis procera; assembly: GCA_032360585.1. Lineage (NCBI taxonomy): Eukaryota > Metazoa > Annelida > Polychaeta > Phyllodocida > Nereididae > Nereis > Nereis procera. The sequence goes on along the minus strand of JAUOBU010740912.1, from coordinate 687 downwards.
GTCCATCAGGTAGCCACGTTCATATATTCAGAACTATCATCTCTCGCATTTCTTTGGCCATTTCATCAATTCACAGCTCACTATCCTGAGATGTGAATCGATGAGATGGCCAATGGATGAGAGAGCCACACCGATGTGGTAGTGAAAGGTTCAGTGTGAGTCAGATTTGGATAGAGGATCATATGGGACATGGGGTTAGTCAACTGAGGGAATGTATTTCGGCAATATTCCAATTTATGAATATTATATCATTTTCATTAAAAATAAATAAACACATAGGCATGCACACTTGACATGAATGTCTTATAACAACAGCACCTAATGAGCATGTCACATGTCACAGACATTCAGATGCACATTAAATGACAATCATGCATCATGTACAAGTGTCATGTCACAGTGATCGAGATACACATGTTATGTGAGTCACACTTACATGACAGAAGCACATGGTCTACTGTGTGATGGCACATGCCATTCTGACGCACCTAATATGTAAGTCACTCTTACAAGTAAGGATTACATGTTGTACCATGTACATGCCACAAGTGTCATTCAGGTGCATATGACGTGAGTAAGTCAATTACAAATCAGATGCAAATGATGTATCATGTACAGTCGAACCTCCACGAGAGACCACCTTCCTATAAAGACCACCTCCCTATAAAGACCACCTGAAAGCATGAC
>JAUOBU010739801.1:0-10107 GCA_032360585.1 Nereis procera | reverse complement strand
TGTTGTCATGATATGTAAACAGAGCCAATATGTGTAGTGCTCAATGTTGTCATGATATATAAACAGAGCCAATATGAGGAGTGCTCAATGTTGTCATGATATGTAAACAGAATCAATATGTGTAGTGCTCAATGGTGTCATGATATGTGAACAGAATCAATATGTGTAGTGCTCAATGTTGTCATGATATGTAAACAGAATCAATATGTGTAGTGCTCAATGTTGTCATGATATGTGAACAGAATCAACATGTGTAGTGATCAATGTTGTCATGATATATAAACAGAATCAATATGTGTAGTGCTCAATGTTGTCATGATATGTAAACACAACCAATATGAGGAGTGCTCAGTATCATCATGATAAGTAAACAAAATGAATATGTGTAGTGGTCAATGTCGTCATGATATATAAATAGAACTAATATGTGTAGTGCTTAATGTTGTCATGATATATAAATATAATTAATATGTGTAGTGCTCAATATTGTCATGATATATGAGCAGAATCGATATGTGTAGTGCTCAATATGTGAACAGAACCAACAAATGTAGTGCTCAATGACGTCTGACAAATGAAAGGAACCAATATGTGTAGTGCTGAATGAGGTCATGACAGTAAATGGAACCAATATGTGTAATGCTCAATATCATCATGATAAGTAAACAAAATGAACATGTGTAGTGGTCAATGCCGTCATGATGAGTAAACAATCTGTACAGGACCGTGTCAAACACACTTGAGACAGATAGTATTCATTGGTATTTTGGGGATTATAGTATTGAAAGGTTCAACAACCTGCCTACCGGTGATTCTGTTGTTTTGCCCATCATTACAGAAATACCACATGTAAAATAGCATAACCTTGGAAAGCAGACTCCCTGGAGCTGAATTGAATATGTCGACGATGATGAGATTTGACAGTCAATTATCATCAAAGAACGCTTTGCAAGTCAACAAGTTTTGCTCAGAGTAGCTTCATTTCTCACCCACGTCCACTCCATGACGCTGGACGCCAGCAGATGTGTACCATCAGGGGTATCTGTGCAGCCATACGCTAGAGTACATAGTCACAACCACATTCATACTGTCCTCCAACCTTACACCACAGATGTGTATCATGGTGGGTATCTGTGCTGTCATACACTAGAGTACATAGTCACAACCACATTCATACTGTCCTTCTACCTTACATCACATATGTGTATCATGGTGTGTATCTGTCTGGCTAAATGATAGAGTGCACAACCACGTCCAGACCACAACATCACAGATGTGTCTTTTTCGGATGGATCACATGCCATTTGATTTTGCTGTGAACAGTCAATGGATATACTGTTCAATAGACATTTTTTAATAACAAAGTTGTTCATTCTGCGGTATAAGGACGAAACCGCATTTCTGTGTGATAAAAACCAACATCACACTCGATTGAATCTCATCTTGCTTTATACCACTTAATACACGGAATTGGCCAAAAAGCCTATTTCGAAGCAAATTATCCATGAAGTATTCATGATCCCGAATGAGATATCCACAGACCCATGTTTTACGTAACCATCATCCTCCTCAAAATTGTTACATGGTTTCCCAATACCCACGACAACCGAAGAACACATTTCTTTTCAGCCATATTATCGGTCCCAGGAGTGAATGAATCAAACCACAAACTGAGCTATCATCGCTGTGAATGGTATTCTGTCACAACGGATAGCGTAAAACCTAGCATGCAGAAGAACCTACAGAGCCATAAGGCAGCCAAGCGCTGGAAGCAGGACAAAACTGACATCAATTTCCCTCTTTCCATCATTATTTTCACGCTCGCCTGCCTGCCAACTGATGATTATGATGCTTGTTTTTCTACATGAGTAGTCTTTTTCACATGGAGGTATGACTAGAACATCTATGTGTGTGTGTACCTCCGCTCGAAGGTCTCTGTAACCTCCACCTGACCAGCCTTCTAACTGCGTTAACCTTTTCCCTACTGATAGTCCCGAATCACCCATGAATACTGTGTCTTTCAAGTTATGTTAGGATGCTTCTAATGATTGGATTCGAAAGAAGGCCCAGGGACAAGAGGCCATCCACCAATCATGGTAATTCATGCTCAGCAATGGATGGTGACGGGGTTACATTGTTTTGATATTGAAAGACTGCTTAGAACTATGACTGTAATCTACGAAGTGGAGGCACATGTAGTTGTATCGATTCCTTGTTTGCTGAGGCAGTGAATGATTCAAATAACGTTGTAGTCAGTCTCGGACCGTGATGTACTTGTCCGCGTGTGATATGCATGGTGCGGCATCGTATGTTTGGAGTATGGCTGTAACAACAGTGCAAACAAACGATAAAAATGTTGAATGGACAGAGCACAGTGGCGGTGAATGGATGAAAAAGCCTCATGGATGGAAATCACTTCAGTAGTGAGAGATTTAATCAGCAGATAAAAGCAACAAATGCCGACGGCTGTGTGACCCGAGCGCGAGTTGAGACAAGCACTTGACAGTGAAGTAGGGAGCGACCAGTGATTGCTGAGCAGCTATAAAATATGACAGCTCATCCTGGTAGTCTGTCATCACAGCTACTTGCATTCTGACGTTGACCAATTTCCCCCTTGAGATCATGCCTTTCCTATGGCACGATGCTTACAAGTTAGTTCGTATTATATCTCCTGCATATGCTGTACGGAACGCTCTCTACTCTACGATCACCGCAATACAATTCTATCATTTCATTCATCCTCGAAAAAAGATTCAGATAGAGTACAAGCGTGCACATCCTATATCCCCGAGCACATTGTACGAGGATTGCTCATTATTGTGCATACATCTACCTTCATGCTCTCTCTCTCTCTCTCTCTCTCTCTCTCTCTCTCTCCCTCTCTCTCTCTCTCTCTCTCTCTCTCTCTCTCTCTCTCTCTTGGATATTGTGTCGTTCAAGTTTTTTTGGAGGGTTTCTACTGGTCCCTTCCTGTTGACATGAAAACCAGACTATAGTAGAGAATACGATTTGGCCCTGTGGCTTCTCACTAGCGTGGGCTAAGAATCGATGAAATGGCCACATGGATGGAAATCGATCGGCTAGAGAAGGAGGGAATGTCATAGAAATACTTGCGAATACCACAAATGTGAGACTTGAGATCCAGGCATATTTCATGACTTTAAGTAAACAATCCTGCACTCCATTCGGAAACAACCTGATTCAGGAAAACAACAAATATGAGCAATATTTGTCAGAGAAACGGATTGCCGAGAATGAATGTCCTTAAGATAGTAGATCAACTCCAAACTAATGCACTTTTACGGTCATTACGTGATTGTTTCTGATATTTTAGTGATTTGATACAATACGGTCCACCATATATGTCTAGTTATCAATAACGGACTAACAGTGAGCATACAAGATCGAAGATTGAAGATTCAAAATCCACTATATTCACACTTCTTGGTCACGGGTTCGGCCGCCATGGCTGTCTTGGTCGTGAATGGGACATAAAATTGGATTGAACCTATTTTGGTGATCATGCTGCTCCTGCTCACCATACACGTTGATATATGTCATGTAGTGAAGCCTAGTCCTGTCACTTTGCTTTGAAAGAAATGGTCAGTATTCTCTGGAACCGTCGACTCTCTCACTGAGATAATCTTCAAATCACCCGAGGGTATTGTGTCTTTCAGGTCCAATCGAAAGGCTTTTAATGGTCTGATTTGAATGAAATAAAAAAAAGCAAAGTGCAGTAGGGAATAAGATTCAGCCATGTGAGCTGGGAAATGATGAAATAGCCACATGGATGGAAATCGGTGTAGTAGTGAGGGGTTTAGATAGCCGACAGTGGCTGGTGCAAGACTAGCGACAGAGGGCACTGCAAGTGACATAAGTAGTAGTAAAGAAAGAACCGTCGCTTTACCACTCCAAAGACTAGAATTGCACGAAGGATTTGAGATCCTTGCCGTGAATGAGATAGTTCTCCATGCTCGAAAATATTTTCTCGAAAACGAATGTACTCACTCTTGACAGGACAATTGTTACTCATTTCACCATGGTGACATCTAAATCACTCTTGGATATCGCATCTTTCAAGACGAATTGAAAAGCTTCTCGTGGGCCGATTCTAATGAAATGAAAATCAATATGTGGTTTGGTAGAGAATGTGAGCATGTGGCTATTTCATCGTTTCTCAGCTCACGCTAGTCAGCTGAGAATTGATGAATTAGTCACATGGATGAAAACTGATCTAGTTGTGAAGAGGGTAAAGGGAGAGAGTTTCATCAGCCTGATTGAGATAGTACTGGAGTCGGAGTTACTTGCCGGAAAGTTGCACCACTTTGTTTGTGTAAGAAGAAGATGGTGTATTGCGGTTAGAAAGAAAATCTAGATCTACGCTATTCTCGGAAATCAGATTAGCCTACTAAAGTCACATTCTCGGTTATTTCCATTAGCAGTGATTTCCCATTGGGTCAGGCTATTTTAATCTCAATAACACAGTTGAGGGACAGTTGACAGATCAATTGCCACAGATATTTTGCGCTACCTCGCGAATTCTTAGTTGATCGAATAAAGCACGAGATTGTCTGGTTCCCTGTCATTTTTGTGTTACGGCTGATGGCAATTTTCATAGCGGTAACAGTGGCCATTGCCTTGAAAATTCCAAGAAAATAATTTTCCTAGGTTGTATGACTTGTTTTCTTCCCCTCTAAACAGTATACGTAGGTCCCTGATGTCATCTCAGACATCATCAATCAACATGAGGGTCCTGTTGTATTTACCCTCCAATGCGGAGACAGAAGCCCTTTGAAAGCGGTCGGGTCCTAACTACCATGATTCCTTTACATTACTGAGCCAGAGGAAGAATAAATGCCATGCCATGGCAAGACCTCTAAGAGGTGATGCAGATCGAGAAACGATGACTAGTCTGGACACACAGCATATTGAATTGGTACATGGAATCCCGCACTTCATCAAGCACCTATGATAATAATGATAACCAACCCTTTCACTGCTATAACCGCAAAGCATCATGAATATGAGTCTTCAAAGTTCGATCGAGGGACTTCTTGTCGTCTGATTAGAAGAAAATGAGAAGCAAACTGTAGTAGGGAATGATATTTTGCCATGTGGCTATTTTGTCAATTTCCAGCCCATTAGCATAAGTAAGAATTGGATAGAAAGTGAACGGGTTGATTTGGCACCTTTGGACGGTGCATACATGTGTGTAACCTGGCCCCATGCCTAACCCATATCACTGCGCTAAATAGTTTAGGGTCTGGAACAATGTCGTGTTTCACTGTGGAAGTGAAGGGCAAATCCTAAAATTATGGAAAATTCCCATATTCTCTCTCATGTAGGATTCAGACTGACACCAGGATCGGTCATACATTTTCCATAACACATCCTACACGTTGGGTAAACCCTCGTGCTCGTGGAACCGGGCCAAGCTGTGAAAACAATAAGAATGACAGTTGGTTTTCAACTCTGCCCACTTTTGTTGCCATTTACTTTCCATTTGTAACACAAAAGAAGGGTATCAGGTCCACACAGTGATTAATCTTCCTTTCAAGTCGACGAGGACCAGAATATAAATTTCAACCTTCTTTCTATCAGAGAATCGTCTCGGCTGTGAATGAATGTTGTCGGATGAGGGATGGACAATTCGAATAGAAATTCATTTCCCTCGAGTACATGAAATGTTGATATTACTTTGAATAAATTAAGAGTAATCCCCAAGAAACATGATAATGATGGAAAATCGGATATGCATATCCGGTTGTTTCACTTTTGAATGGATGGTTATCATAGTGTGTTTTGATAGAGGGGGTGGAGGTGCAAATATCTCGTGAATATAAAATTAAATCTCAATCTAGCAGGGTAGATATGCTTATTTCCTTACGTGGAACCATTCAGTTACAGTATCCAGTGATTCATTTGGCCGTAATATGACATCAGTTCAGGAAGTATGGCCATCAGACTAAAGCATCTGCCAGTTTCAACTTTAATTTTGTCAGTGAAGTGTCATCTCTTATGTGATGTAGGTAGAGGTGTTCATGCCATGACAGTCGTTTCGAGCTGACAATCATTATAGTTCCCAGCCATGTGTGCTTAGGTTATGTGATGGTGGTGCTAACAGGGTCTGAAGGCACCTTCTCCAAATAATTCCTGAACGTACGGCATAGAGGATCCGAGGGTTGAACCACGTCGTTGAACTCCAAACAATCAATCATTCAGTATGGCGTTCACCACCATCATATCGAGTTCATATAGGTCCATAATGCTCTCGATTTGGTGGGGGCTCTTAGGAATTGAATCGGACCCTGAGACCAAGTAAGCTATCACAACTCGTTCGATATTTCTTCAATACCACAAAGATGTTATTCTCGCTATGAGACTTCAATCTTTTAAGCAAAAGCCCGGTGTGAATTGGATGTCTGCATATCAATCCTAAACAGGATGGAGTGTCATCTCGATTGCTTCCCAACAACCAACATTCTGGTTCTATTGTCAAATATTACGATCGGAAGGGAACTAGTCTTTTTCTACTGTCATAACTCCAGGCAATGCCTCTATAACAATCAGTAGTTTGAAGCGACATCGTTTCATGAATAATTGCATTGTTGAAAGTAATCTCAGTTTCTGATAATAGTAGTGCCGCTGGAGATAATTATGCTTTCTTGGTATTTCTGAACGTTATCAGAGGCCTTGTGGCACGATATGTGCAAGTTCAACTCCAGCCATAGCTCGATATCAAATCTATAGTCTGTTTTGTTAAGGAAGACCTCGCTCTCCATTGAATTCTAATGGAGAATGAGGTCTTCTTAATTATAATTGACCATAGAAGCATTCTTATGCAGCCCATGTAACTGGGAAATCTCTGTGGTGCCACTCCAACTTCTAACAGGAATGATATTTTTGTTTTAAAGCACCTTAAATTCAACGTATCCACACTGAAATGCGGCAGATATCTCGATATTGGGCATATTTTATCTTGGTGAAACACGCCCTTATGCGTGATGTAGGTTATGCTATATCATCAGAATATGACATATTACATGGCACATCCGTAAGTTGAGGCTAATCCTAATAGAAGCACGACCAAACTCTAGCAAATCTTCACCACTCATTGGGCACCATACAAAAACATCAACTGTGACTGATGTATACGCCTCTGCCCGTTTTCGTTGGCTTTAAATTTTTCCTGCGTAGCACAATTGTTTTCCACTCTGGACAAATTACATTGTGATTTATTCTTTACTTGAGCTATACGATGCTCAAATATGAATTTGCAGTGCTATCGATAATACGAACAATTATCTCGATAATAAATGCATGTTGTCAACTGGATGAGCAGCGCATTCTTAGTATCTGTATTGCCCATATTGCCCAATTGAATTGCCCATTTCCCAGTTTGAAATGGTGACTGAAGTGTACGCCTCGTGAGGAAATTTCTAGAAATGAGGTTCAACCCCATCAATGCGATAGTCTAAAGCTCACCCTTGGATATTGTGCCTTCCAAGTTCAATTGAGAGGCTTGAGGTGGTTTTGTTTGAATGGAACAGAAAACAAACCGTGCCGGTGTCCAATAAGATCTGGCCATGTGGCTATTCCATCAATTCCCAGCTCACGATAGAATCGATGAAATGGCTACATGGATGGAAATAGATGAAGCAGTGAAAGAGTTAAGTCCTCTCAGAACAAGGTAGATGTTGCTTCTTCTCTAAATGGACCCATTAGACCGCCGTAGCCAGCGATAAAGATGACTTTAATATGGCATGGATCCAGCGGTGACGAACCTCAAGATGATAGTCTTCTTGTCCGTTACCGTCTATGGGGATTCTGACTACTAAAAGGCACATCAGTTCGGACAGTATTCATTGCTTCAACAGCCGTTTGACAGAAGCGAGCACCGTATTACCCTTTCACTACGATAACCACCGAATCACCATAGGATATTGTTTCGTTCAAGTCCAATTAGAAGGGTTCTATTGTTCAGATTTGAAAGAAAAGAAAAGCAAACAATGGTAGCTGATACGATCTGGCCATGCGGCTATCTTATCAATTTCCAGCTAGCATGACCTGGGCTTTCACGAATTAACCACATAGACATGAATCGATGAAGTGGTGCAAGAAGTCCAGAATTCTATAGCAGTTCCAGCTTGTCTAACACGCTCAATTTACCATGGTACCCTATTGCATGTTTTGATACAAATTTCTTGTATAGGGAGACATCTTAGAAAGTACCAAATATTCGCCGGAGTTCTTTCTTTACGATATTGCATAGAGCTTACGCAATCTCAGTGGTTGAAACACGGTGTTTACCATTGAATCGACTTACTGTGTTACATAAAGCTGAAGCGATTCCAAAAGATGAATTATAATGTTTACCATTAAATGAATTTACAATGTCACATAATTTTGATGCTATTGCAGTAGTTGACTCCCAGTGTTCAGCATCGAATGAATGCCATCTGAGATACGGATTTTCTGCGTGCATCATGAAGCTGAATCAAGATGCATGAAATGTAAAGTATCCAATACACGACAACTCGAAGTAGTAATCTTCATTCAATTGATATATTTTTTCAACATCGATTCAAGCTACGTACATCAATCCACAATCTGGAAATGAATACTTTTATATTACAATAGTCAGGTCGATTTGGACACAGTGTCTTGAATATTCTTGTTATTCCTCAACAATCTTCCACTGGTTCTGCGCCGACCAATGCGAGCTTTGTGGCAGGTTCCAGAAAATCCTGACTAGCCCTCTCGCGAAGAGGTGGCAGATCAGAAGTAAGTAGAGGGTTTTTCGACTCATGTTTGGAAAATTCCCGGTTAAATCTGAAATATGTCACCCGTTCTCAACTTTATTTTAAAAAACGAATGTACTGTGTGAATTCGCGACCATTCCGACGATACCTGGAACTATATTCAGCCAACTAGTGATAATACCTACCTTTTTGAGGTGTCTGATTGGACCAGAGTACATCATCCAATGTCTTGACTGGGATCATGAGTTTGCGTCACTTGGTCGGGATTTCCCATAGTCAAGGACATGTCATGTCATGAACACCGCATTGCAGATCAAGAATATTTTTTAGATCCCAATGGTACTCCGTGTTATACATGGATTTCTTGCGTAGCCTTTGAAGACCATTCGATAGAATTATCCTACTCTTGCATGCTTTGGCACTATAACTTATCTGGTGTAGAAAGAAGTTAGGCCCTACTCAATCAATCAGGTGTGGAAAACTAATGAATGATCGCAGAAATCAGTATTTGTATGGCTGGTAGCTTTGTAAGACCTATTGCGATTGATTCGTTCAGTCAGTGCTTTGAATAGTCAGAACTGTTATATCATATAAATACAGTTTTTCGGACGAGGTGTTTACCCTTTCACTACTTCATCAGTTAACAACTATGTGGCTATTCCATCAATCCACAGCACTTGGATTGAAAAAACCATAGCAAGTGCACATGAATGTAATGAGAAACTGCACTATCTCACTCAATGCAATATCTCACTCAATGAAGGAGCCGTAAATGTAGCTTAGCCCAGAAGCTGTGATCTGCTGGCAGTGATTTTCCAATGAGTCAAGCAGACTGACATTGTGATTTTCTTTTATTCAGATTGATAAAAAGTCGCCAGGCAGTTTTCTTCATGGAAAGTGAAAGGGTCTTCCTGCCGCTGTCAGTGCCGACACTAGCATAATCTCCTACTGCTTCTGCTGCTTCTGCTACTGCTGCTTTTTATCCATCATCACGATCACCGCCTCCACCACCAACACCTCCATCACCACAACCGCCACCACCACCACCACCACCACCACCACCACCACCACCACCACCACCATTTCATTCAGAGTGAGTGAAAGTCCCACACTAATCCCACTGGGCCATTATCCCAGACAGAAATGATTTCTTGATTTTATGCCATGGTTTATCTACCTCGGTTATCAAGAAATTGATGGAGGTGGAAATCGCCAAGTTACAGTTAAAAAACAAGATCTTATACAACTCGTGAAAAGGCCCACGAAAGAAAAAGCTCCGAGACTCATTATCAACAAATCGTCGTAATATCGATTCTATCCAAATCTTGCTTGCAAAAGTAATCAA